>OX451347.1:6054918-6335711 GCA_949629155.1 Myopa testacea
GAATAGCATCATCAGCAGCAGGAGCAACGTCAGCGCCATCATCAGGATGAGGTCAACACATCAACCGGGTAATAAACGCAACGACAGCAACTGATGACAGCTTGTCATAGCACCAGCCAAGAGCTAAGGAAGAAAGAGAAACAGAGAGAGAGAGAGAGATAGAAAGAAAGAGAGAGATAGAAAAAGAGAGCAAGGTAACTAAAAACTAAAAAAATGTCAAACAGCAAACTTTTCACGTTTGCAACATGCGCTCGTAGGCAGCTTAATTGAATTTGAGAACTTTCAAGATACTGAAACCAAAATCTAACCACATCCACATCCCACCTGTAAATGGGCAAAAAAAAAGTGGGGTCTACTGTAAGGATACTGGGAGAGATACTGTTGTTGTTATTGCTGTTGTTCGATAAAGTTGGCCATTTATATTTGGAGCTTCTTGATGTACATCGATGGAAGTGGGAGAAAGAGAGAGAGATAGAGAGAGAGAGAGAGCACCAGAGAGAGATAGAGGGCAAAAGGGTGAGACTGAAAGAGTGAGATAGAATAACAAGTTTTCTGCTTGGTAAAAAAACACAGAAATAAAGAAAATGAACGAACAAAATTATTATTAGAAAGAAAAAGTTTCCTTCTTCAAGACTTCACATGCTTCAGAACTTAAAAAAAGAATAGGACAACAACATCAACGCCAACGCCAACAACAACAATGAAACACTTGACAGCTATAACAACAACAATAACAACAACAACAACTACACCTAGGAATCTGGTGCTGCTTCTGCTGAAGCTTGAAATTGCCACTTTGACATTATTTTTGTACATCGTTTGTTTCCGCTTGTTTTGTTTTTATTTCCATTGTAGTTGTTGTAGATGATGATGACGTTTTTGTTTATTCTCTTGCACTGTTATTGTTGTTGTTGTTGTTGTTATTCTTCTTGCAACACACTGAAGCGCACATCTGACGCCGAACTTTGATTGTTTGCATCTAAAGTCAGCGATCGTTATTGATGATTATGAGTTGTTGTTGTTGTTGTTGTTGCTGTTGTTGTGAGGTCTGTTGTTTCAAAGTTTCCTTATCCTTCTTCTTCTTCTTCGTCATCGTCTTCGTCTTATTTTCTTCTCGTTTTTGAGCAATGTCTCCAACATGTTGCCAACAAGTTTCGTTTCTGCCATTTAGTAAAAGATTTATATTGAACTTTTTATACGAGTTCACATCGAAGTTTCGTCGAGCTTTCGAACGAACGAACAAACAGATGAATGAGCTGAGGAACTTTTAAAAGAAATTTGAAATTTTTAAAAACTAAGATTAAAAGGAAAACATACATGGAATATTTTTTATGAATTTTGCACATGTTACAGTTGAGAGACCAGTTTTGTCACAAGGATGTTCATGTTCGAGACAAGACACATAATGGAAGAACTCTTTATAGTTCTTACAGATCCCTGAAAATACCCTATATCCCCGAGTATATCCATGTATACTATATCAAAAATCTATATTCATATAATATTAAGAATTACTACAAACAATACTTTATTAATCGATTACTAGATTAGTAAAAATTCTCTTTAAAATATTATTAATATTATTATACATATAATTAAAGATGGCCAATTAAATTGAGCAGAATCGAGTCCAGGGTTTTCTTTTTTCTTTAAGATGATCCGGTTTAGTATTCCAGATGCATTTTAATATTGAACAAGCTCAGCAGATGGCGCCACTCGAACTCAGGCAACCCATATCGGGTGAGATTGGATGGGAAACCTCTGAAAAATTAGCAGAGAAAATGAATTCAAAGATGATTATTGCAGTTGACTCTCTCTCTCTCTCTCTTTCTCTCTCACGCTCAACTCTTTGTTACTCACTTTCCGTTTTTCGTTTCAACTTTTATTCTTTACACTTATCTATTATGGATTTCTACTATCGCTGGGTAGTGGCTCCACTTTGTCTTCGTTTTTTCTTCTTCTTTCGTCTGTCTCTTGGTTCATCTCGACGATTTCGTCACGATACTCTGCCTCGAAGTACGGCGTGAGGAGAATAGCGATGATCGCCAAAGTGTAGACCATGATAAAAGTCGATATAATCATGGGTTCTGGTAACATGTCCTTCATGTACAAAATCTGACTGTATTCGAGGATATGCTCGTGTGATGAACACATCACTTGAATGTGTAGCAACACGTTCCATAGGTGCATGACGAACGTGATGAGGCCCATGAAGGAATGTAGACCGGCGCGTTTGTCCCGCTGCAGCGGCGTGAGTCCCGGTCGAAAGATTACTAAATGGAAAGCCAGTAGACTCTTCAAAACCAGTGGATGAGGAGGAGGGGAGAGTAAGAAAAGCACACATATTATATCAGGAGGAAAAATACTAATGAGGATAAATAATAATGCGATCATACTTCCAGTATATATGAGGCAATCAGCAAAAACGACGGAATCTGGAACATTTCGAAGAAGTCACGGCTCTCAGCACCTCTGAAAACGAGTGCGTTCATCAACAAGCAAATCAAGACGAAAACATGAATGATGATGTGCAGGACGATGATCGACTTGTTCAGGGCGAACACACGAAAGATGACCATGGCTGCAATCGGACGGAATGGAAAAACCACTGTGAATCCTGTGTGAACGGCAACATTTGTAGAATACAAACCGTTCGCTGTGCCGAAGAAAGCCAAAATAGAGATGCTAAATTCGCGATTGTAAGACTTATGAGCTACATTGAAACCGTCGATCCTGGACAATGATAGAAACAAGTAGATGCAGAAGCAGGCGATGGTGGCTATCATCAGAAGCAAGGAGATGATGTACAGTGTGTAGAGAACCGTCAAAAGGTGGCGCTGCAACCAGATCTCCGTGTTCGGCATCTCGATCTCTCTGTAGGCTCTGTTTTAGGTATTTCTTTCAAAAAAGAGTGCTTTTTTTGGTAAAAACAATGAAATTATAAATAAAAATTAAATAAACTGTTTAATAAACTGATTGAAGTGAATAATTTTGACGTAAATTCAATGGAAATGTCAGATATTTTTAAGGAATTCTTCGGGAAATATTTTCAAATCAAAAGAAAAAAAACATCAAAAATTCAACAAATCTTTGACAATCGACAAATTTTGTTAAAGAAAAGAAAATGTTTAAGAAAAAGTTAACGATTGTTATTACTTTCCTTCGATTTATTAAGCAATTAGTGACGACTATTTCACGAAATCCATAATTTAACAAATTCTATGGTCTGGCAGATCGCAGAGAAAATTTCACATTTCATTTTTAGATTTCATCCTCCGGAAGAGGCAAATATGTGGAATGTTTTTCCGGATTTATGGCAGGATCGTTAAACGAATGCAAAGTTGAGGAACAGATCCAGATTTTGTCCATTAGATATCCAGAATATGTTCAGAAAAGGTGCAGAATACGTCTAGGAATGGCCCAGAAGAGCTCCAGGAGAGTATAGAAGAGAGTTTGAAGAGTTCCAGAAAAGATCCGGAAGAGATCCAGAAGAGATCCAAAATAGTTCCGGAATAAATTCAGAAGAGCTCCAATGGAGATCCTTAGCAGTTCCTGCAGATATCCAGTGGAGATCCAGAATAGGTTCATAAGTGATCTGGTGCAGAAGTTCAGAACAGGTTCGCAATAGGTGTAGAACAGGTCTACAAGAGTATCCATTGGGTTATCACAGAAATCATTTATCTCATTTAAACAGACTTTAAACAGAAATTTTGTTATAAAAAGTCGACTATAAAAAATATAGTTATATACTATATCAGAGATTGCTGAGAAACAAAGTCAAAAGTTTTAACTGAAGATTAAATGATTGCTCCATTTCAAATCATTTGACTAAAAGGATAAAAGACGAATCTCACTTTCTTATATTTTTATACTTATTTCTAAGAATTTTTCTAGAAAAGTTTATCTCTTAAGCTTTCACTGCGTGTTAAGATTATGTTGAACTTGTGTTAAACTTCTAAATTAATAAAATAACATAGTTTTCAGGAAATAATTATGAAGCTTAGTTTACAGAGCAAGTTTCCCCAATAATAAACTTCTCCTGCAGGGGAAATACTGGTATTTTTTAGTTAACATTGGAGAAATATTCTCACTTCCACTCTTACTTTATATTTTTCGCAATAGAATTGTTAAAAGAAGCTTTAAGCTTTAGATAATTGTTTCTATCTCTCTCTATCTATTTCTCTCTATAATTCTCTCTAACTTCAGGCTCTCTTAATTTCTTGCCAGCCTCGTGAAAAGCTTCAATGCTCTTGAAAAGCTTCAATGCTTTTGCTTATTGGTCGTCGTTCGGCACCCACGAAGTCAGCATTTAAAAACGAAGCACCTGCCAATTAAATGTCAGTGTGACCTCAGCAGTTGAGGTGTCCGGATTGATATCTGTACTTGGGAAACGCTTGAGAAACCGGTTGGGGAACGATTCTGGATGCTGTTTCAAGGAAGCTGGAAGTCCTCCAGAGTCTTATTCGTCGGCTGTAGCTTATAATTCATAACCTTACATTAGTTCATGTAATTCTTATCGAATAATTAATGGTGATTAATAAAGTATATGAATTTTTATACATTTTGTTCAGGTTGTTTTACTATAGAATTTGACTCAATCATTCGAATGATGTCAGATATTAAATGAAAAATTATTAATATTTTCTATAAACATATGAAGTTTAGTTATTAAACAACTTAAAACCTATAAAATATAACAGTTAATAATATACAAAATATTATGCAGATTGATATTAAGCAATTTTAGTTTTCTATTTTCTTTGATGAAATTAATTTAATCCAATGAAAATTCACTCAACTCAATCAACACGCATGAATTCACGATATCCTTTAATCTTCAGACCAAATCGTTTACACACACAGCCACACACACACACACACTTATATATTACATATTTGTTTATACAATCAAACTTACACATATTATAATATTTACTCCCTTAGTTCTCGGCCCCCCCCCCCCCCACTTTTTCGGCCCTCACCACCATTTGTTGTAATTCGTCTGCAGTCAAAGTTTTCGGCCGAAAAGTTTTGTTTGTGTTCCAGTTTTGGTAGCTTTTGTTTGTCAGCTTGCGGTTTTAGGGAGCTGAGGAGGGGGAGGGGGGGGGGGGGGGGGCGGGAATGACAGCACAAGAAGCAGCATAATTTAATGGACGTATTTATAACGTTTTAATATTCAAACTACTTGACATGGACCGCAAATTTCACAACCAACAAAATAGATTGAATAGCTTAAATCGACCATAATAAGTGATGATGTTATGAATGAGTAGAATGAAGAATGGAAGGTGGTGACAGAGAAGGGGGGGGGGGGTGGGGGATGCTGTGGATATGGTGGCAAAGAAGGGGATACAATTACAATTAGAGAGATTAATACAAAAAAAAACTTAAAGACAGTTTTTGCTGAACTCGAAATCGTTTTAGTTTTTCTAATTTTATTCATTACTGTTTAAGTTCGATGTTTATTATATGTAAATAAAATTGCTGAATAATTTTGAACAAGAGTTTCGCATTCAGATTTTCGGATTTTTTTAAAACCAAAAAAAAAAGGAAGCCGAAACTTAAAGAATCTCTTTTTTATTGAAGATTTTGAAGAAGAATCTACAAAAACAACCTCAACAACATCTACAAATATTGTGCTACGATTTACTTGAAAATGTTCCGAACTTTGCTCTGCCGTAACTTAAATCTTTCTGAAGGGTTTCTCTATTTTATGGCCGCAATGCTTCTGATGCTGCATCGCAATTAAATTGCATCTCCTTCCTTCCTGTTTAAATCTTTTTCTCTGCTTCTTCTTCGCATGTATTTTTCCTCTTCATCCTCTTCTTCTTCTTCTTCACCTTTTTTCTTCTTCTTCACCTTTTTTCTTCTTCTTGTTCCTGCAGCTAATTACAACTAATTACTAGAAAGCAATGAAATCAGAGCGCTGATCTGCTTCCCCATAAAACACAACATCAGCAAAAACCTAAGAAAAAAAGGACGCCGGAAAATTCGTAACAAGCTAAATAAATGTGGCTCGATTGACCTAAATTTTAATGAAAACTAAATCAATGCAGTGAAGAGGAAGTCAATTAGTGAGAAAAGGTGTTGAATGGTCCTTGAATGCTCTGTGAATGATGTTGAAAGGTTCAGGAAAGGGCTAGAAAAATAACTCTAATGAAGAAGTAGGAAGGCAGTAAAGAAAGAAGAGGGGAAGAAAGGAAAGGAAAGAAAGGAAGAGTTGAAGGAAAGACGACGAAGAAGATAGAGTATTGAAGTAGAGCAGCAGGAAGGAAAGGATGCTGAATGTGAAAGAAGTAGCAGAGGAAAATGACATTTTAAAAGAAAGAAAACTGCAATTTATAAGAAAATTCTAAAGAAAGCAGTAAAGAAACCTGTTTCTTAAACAGACAAGGAAAGAAACAGCATAAATAGAGACTCGCACATGTACTCAGATACCTTTTCTCTCTCGCTCTTCCTCCAACTCTCTCTCTTTCTCCCTCTCTCTCTCTTTCAATACTATAGAATCTCCAAAGCAATGTCCATGACCAATGACCATATTTTACATTAAAAGAGATCGAATCCTTGTCCTTCTGCAGTTGTTACTCCTCTTTCTCCCTCTCCTCTTCACTCTCCTTCAATATTTTGACCATTTTAACCATCCACCAATCATGCATCGCAACATCATTCACCACAACATCATTCACCACAACATCATTCATAACAACACCATCCTCATCATCATCAACAGCAACAAGTTTTATTCCCCGTTTAGAAAAAACTTGATCACGTTCCTTTATATTTCGTTTATGTTTTGCTTCTCCAATTTTTTAAGGTTTCGTTGAGGTCCGCATATCCTGTGGCCGAAGGATACTGCGCCGGAAAAGTGCTGCACTCCATACAATCCTCGAGATGCTTTTTATTGCATGGTTATCAATGCGTTTGTGTGTTTAACTGTGGGTCGTGTGTCTGTCTGTGTGTTTGTGTGGTTGTGTGTTTGTGTAATTGTGTGGTTGTGTGCCTGAATGTTAGTGTGTTTGTGTGCGCTGCAAATTGCTTCATTTCTGCAGCTTTGAACATTTGTTCACCATCGAAATTTCTCACAGGACGCAGCCTGCGATTTGATGAGCTGATGTCTGTAGTTGCCATGAACATCATCATCGCCAGCGTAATCACCATTATCATAATCATCATCGTCATCATTATAATCACTATCGTCATCATCTTTATCATCATCATTATCATTATCATCGTCGTTATTATCATTCGTTCGTAGTCTCAGTACTGAATCGCTGTACTGTAATCTGCTGGATTTTTTGTTGTTGTACTTGAAATTAAATCCACACCCTCGGGACCCTTCTGCACTCCAGCTGCGCCATGTTTTTTCTTTTATCTCTTTAATATTTCATTGGGATTAGAGTGAGACGTGAGAAGAGAGAGCGAGAGACAGTGAAGGAGAGGGAGAGGGAGAGAGACAGAGAGTGAGTATGGAAATTAGTCAAATAACATTATTCTTGAGTATCGTTATTTCTGCAGTTGTTGCTCGGAAATCGACCTTTGTTGCTGTTATTGTTGTTGTTGTTGTTTCAAGGACTTGATGATCCATAGTAAAAAATTCATAATTAAAGAAATCCAAGCATATCAAAATTTCGTGAAGTGTTTTCTTTCGCTTTCCTTTTTTGTTAGCAACCTCTTTTAAAGGAAGCAAAGAAAGAGACTCCTTTTTTTTGGAAATCATTGCATAATTTTTGGCTGATATTCAAGAAAACTGAAGCTCGTCGTCCACCCACAAATATTGGGTCTGCTGTCAGCATGTCGACGGTTTTCCTCGTTTTTTTTTGGTTTTTTCTTTATTTTTTTTAGTGTAATTTTTGGCAAACAAGCCGGAGACTGAGATGAAGATGATGATGAAAAAGACGCCGAATAGATGGCTCAACGTTGCATGGTTGCTGCTTCTACTATCGTTATTGTTGTTGTTGTTGTTATTACTATTGTTGTTGTCATTGTTGTCTTTGTTGCTGCTGTTGTTGTTGTTGTTGCTGCTGCTGTTGTTGTTGTTGTAGCTGCTGTAATCCACCGCATAACAAGCGAATAAAAGTGTAATTTTCCACTCGTCTAAACATGAAAAATATATTTTTCGCGCTCTCGCGATTTTCGCTTCTTTCATTCATTCATTCTTTTTTATTTTTTATTCGCCTGAGTTGCCGCCCTCAACAAATTTGGAAAAAGCCACAAGAACAAAAATACTCACTTTCGGAATGACTTTAAAAGATGAGAGACTGAAAAACTATTCGGCTGGCTTTTTTCATTGTTGTTGTTGTCTCTTTGATTGTCTTCTTGTTTTTGTATGTGTTTGGATTTGTTTATCTGAAATCATCATCCTTTTCTTCTAACCGACCAGCTTTTAAGTACCTTTTGTTATGATTTCCAATAACAACTCTTGTCTATTATTATTGTTGTTATTGTTATTCATGTTTAAAGATATGTATCGATCTTTTAAGACTAATTTTTTCCCTTTAAACTACATACACACAGTACACTCACGATACCTTGAATGTCTATGTAGAGTGTGTCCAAATAACCATTCATGTTGTCGCACTTTCTTATCGAGTTCACGATTTAAAGTACCACTCTATGTAAAAATTAAGTAGAGTCTAATAAAGAGTGGTCACGACGTTAAGCGGTTCGGTGTTCACATTATCGCGAGTGCAGTGTACATGAATAACCATGAATTCATAATAAAGTAAAATCTTCTTTATGCCTCGTACATCTCTCATCATACTCTATTTCTTTTCTTTTATTTTCTCCTTTTCTCCTTTTTCTTTCTTTTTCTTTCCTTTTCTTTCTTTTTCTTTTATTTTCTTTTTTTTTCTCTTATTTTCTTTCATTTTCTTTCAGTTTCTTCCTTTTTCTGTCTTTTTCTTTTATTTTATGACAGCAATAAATCCATAAACGTCATAAAATTTTTTATTAGCCTTAAAGTGGAATAAAATAGACGCAAAAACGCTTTAACTGCACCCACTTCAAATTTGTATTCCATAAATGCTTCGATTTGATATTCTTTTCTTCTCTCTTTTACTCTTTTCCTCTCTCCGGTTTTTCCATCTCTTTCTTTCTCTGCTTCTCTTTGAACAAATCTTAAACATATTTCATTGTATTTGTTGTCTTCTTTGTAGTTGTTGTATTATTTTGTACTTCAGCTTTTCTGTTTTTTAAACTTTAACTTTAAAAAAATTACTGAATAGCTTAAAATATGGCTAAAAGAAAAACTTAAAAAATGGCTAAGAAGGCGGTTAAAAATGTGACTAAAAATGGCTAAAAACATGGTCAAAAAAATGGTTAAAATATTGATAAAACATGGCTAAGAAAGAACGAATTAAAAAATAAAACCAGCCTAATAAACCATCAAGAAGCTGAAATTCGGTGGAAACCATCGAATCGGAAATGTTTATCTTCCGCATCGTGAGTCGTGAATGGAAGGGAGGGGATGTGGAAGGGTGGGTGGTTGTAGAAGGGAGGGTGGTTGTAGAAGGGAGGGAGGTTGTGGACGGGAGGAATATTTTGGAAGGGGAAATTAGAGTAGCGTAAAAACGGTTTTGCTTTAAAAGAATCCAAAGTTTGTGGGGAGAAACAGGAATTTCTAGGATTTTAAAGTTTAAAAATATTTTGGGAATATGCTTCCCTTTAACCAGCCCTTTCTTCCTTTCTCTATCTGCCTCTCTATCACTCTCTTTATCTCTCTCCATCACTCTATCACTCTCTTTATCTCCTTCTACCACTATATCACTCTTTACCTCACTCTAACACTCCATTACTCTGTTTATCTCTTTCTCCCTGTCTTTCTTTCGCCGAACATTTATCGCTCATTAACTTCCTGACCTCACGTTTTCCTGTGCTTTTTCTTGTCCTTTGTTAAGCCACATTTAATCAAAGTAACCAAAAGGACACGTTTTCAGTGACTTCGGTTCGGTCGTAAATCTTCTCGTACCTGATCCAGATATTTTTCGCTCTTGTTTCCTTTTTCTTTTTCCGCTTCTTCTTCTTCTTCTCCTCCTTCTTCTTGCTTTTTGCCTTACTCATCGATTTCATTACATGGCATCTCATTTCTCATTCGAATATTGTGACCACCGCTTTTTGAGCATTATTTATTATTATTTAATGCTATGGTGCTTAATTCTAACGGTGCCGGGCATCAATACATGTTGTTCTGTTGCGGAATACAGGAGTCTTGCTGAGGAGTCCTCCATCTGTTCAAGTGTTAGGGGTAGTATTGAAAATATTCAACCTTCCTCGCTCAATACTCAGCTCACACTACTTTACTTCATTCTACTTGTTCATTTTTAAATGAGTAAGCTATTACTTTCATTGACAATACTAAAAAATGTGAAAAAATATTTTTCATTTTAAAATAAAATTTGTTCAGGGAACATTGGAAAATTTTTTTCTTCAATAAAAATATTCAACATAATAATTGTGAAATTTAATAAGATTTAAATAAAATTTCAACAAGGATTTTGATATAAAATTGTGAAAAAACTAGCGTTTCACCAAAATGAGTGACCAGATTTCATCTCTCTTTGAACATCTCAATCTTGACCAGGAAGAACAGCAACCGAATATCGGTGGCGAAACGATTGATACGCAGGACGAGACTGCGAGCGTAGACGCGAACCACGCCGCTACGATGGACGTTACGCCGCCCATAGATCCATTGACTATATGCGCCCCGAACTCAGTAGTAGTCCCCAAAACTTTTTTAAAAGAATGGATAGTAGTAATCGATGGAAAGAGAGTTAAGATGACATTCAAAATAAAAGCGAAGAAGAAGCGGTCAAACAATGACATAGTTAGCCGCCGCAGGACCTCCAGTAAGAAAAAACATAGGAAGTCACATAAGAAGAGCCGAAAATCGTCGAAGATCCTGGAGTTGTAATAGAATTGATATGCATACAATATACAATATAATTGAACAGCAAAATAATAATCAATAGCAGCACCAACACCAGCAGCAACAACAACAACAACAACAACAACAACAGCACCAGCAACAACAACAGCTATACGCACAAATAACTAATAATAACTTCATTCTTAAAATTGTTGAAATTCTTTTTCGCTTGTGTTTGTTGTGTCTTGCAGATTGTTTATTGTTCTTTATTCAGTTTTTATTTATTGCCTTTCAGAATTTTTATGGTTTATTGTTTTCTAATTTATTTACATACATATTTTTGTTCATTTACTTGCCACTTTATTTGTATACTATTAAACCTGCGAAAATTATTTAGTATTTAGAAATTACTTCTATTTAATCCCATTAAATTATACATTGTTGCTATTTAGCTTACATGGAATCGTGTTTTATTTATTAAAAAAATGGAATAAATATAATTTCAGCTGAAAACTCGCATTTAAGATTTGCCCTAAAATGCAACCCGACTTTGAAATTCGTGTTTGTGGTTTGTGTCTCTGCTATTTATGAAGTTTGCTTGAAAAAAGATAATCTTTAAAGATGTCTTTATATATCTTCATATAAATGCCTTTATACAATACTATAAAGATAGACTCACTCAAGTATGGGTGTGGTTCGCCCACTTTTCCATATGCTATGCACAGTGAAAGGGTATTTAATAGACGGTAGTGTAGAGTATTTCGTCTATGGCCAGGCCGAAGATAAAATTCCAGAAGATTTCTGGTTCCATTCTTCCCTTTTGCCTTCTTTTATCTTTTCTTCTATTTTTCTTCTTCGTCTTCCTCTTCTACTCCGTCTTCTTCTATAGATTCTGCTTCTTGTTTTCTATTCTTTAGCTATTTTCTATTCCACGCTTGTTTCTTAAATAAATCTTAAAACTTTGAGGCTGAGGTGCAAAAACTTGTTAAGAAATGTAGGATACTTTTAAGGATTTTTTCACACAACCACACACACACACACATACACATATACATTCCTTTGGCGCATTTCGATCGATTCGAATTTAATGAACTCAACCGAAAACGTAATAAAACATCACTCACACAGAGAAAAGGGATGAATACATAATCAAGTTGGACATTTTTTATACTTGGTCGATTTTTTTTCCTGTAACGAAAGATTAATGTATGAATAAATGAATGAATGTATGTATATTTGTATGTTGATATGTATTTTTAAAGACGAATCCATGAGAAGAAATGAGATCGAAGGATGAGAAGAAGAGAGTAATTTTTAATGTTGCTGTTTAAATGGACTTTACAATGTCTTCAGTTTATTTTTCTTGAAATATCTGCCTTCTCGTTGTTTTTCTTCCTTCATCGCTGTTCTTCTTCCTTGTTCTTCTTTCTCCTTCTTCCGTCTTGTTCCTTAATTTTCCTGTTGCTTGCTCTTTATCCTTCTTATTTCTTTCTGAAATTATAAAGTGAACAACGGAACCTCACAAATCGTTAATAATTAATAATAATAATGAACTAACTCTCCTAATAAAGGACATACACTCTCCATTCTCTCCTTATTATCCCACTTTATATCTCTACGTCTCTCTCTCTCTCTCTTACTGAATAACCCACACATTTTCTGCCGTATTGTGATTCATATTTAATCTGTCATCTCTGTGAATAACCTGGCGAACCTCCAGCATAATTTATGCAGCTCATAAACTACACAAAACTTGTCTTTTGCCCTGGAGCCCCTGTCCCTTCATTTTCTCACCCCTCCCCGCCCTTCCCTTTGTTATTCTTGCTCTCCTCGACTCTCCTTGGATTTCGCTCTGTTGCTCAGTTCAAGCAAATTAATGAGCTTAGCTGCGTTGCCAACTCAATTGAAGGACAAAAGGAAGAATGAGAATATTAACGCGAACGCGAATTGAGTTGTAAATGTTTGCAAATTAATTCACTTAATTGTTTATGGTGCCAAATAATCAACGTAATTAAAAAGGTTAACAACGACAGGTCAACAAGCCACCTCAGGAAATGCTAATTACGAGCATCTTCGCCGTTCGGACAACGAGTGGGCGCTGAAGGAGTGACTTCTTCACAAGGACTCTTCAGAAGTCGCACAGTAACAAGTTTTCTAGTAATAAAAAAGAGCATTCAAAGCTATCATTAATGTTTTTACAGTTATTATTTCAATTTTAAGGTCCCTTTCTACAAACACTTTTACAGCTCTCTCCATATTCTCCATATACTCTTACTTTCCTTCAATTTCTTCTCCATTCCCCGCCTCCTTCTCCTTCACCATCTACGTCTTCATTTGTATCCTCTTCTTCTTCATTTTCTCCTCTCCTCGTCCTTTTTTTTTGAACCGTTTTGAAAGGGCTTCTATTATGCCGTAAAATTATTTGGTTTCCTTTGGTTTCTTTGCTCTTTTGATTTTCTGCCCACAAAATAGGATTCATTTCTTCATCATCTAGACTTCATGTCATTCTTCTTCTTTTAGGTATTTTGTTCTTCTTTTCCCTCCCATCTTTCCTTCATTCGTCTTCATTGTTTCCGTGACGGTCGAAACGCGATTCTGAAGAAAAATGATGATAATAATGAATAATAATGACTCGCATTGGCAACACTTAACCGTCATTTCCGCTTCCACTTGACTTGAAGCGGATGCTTGACATTTAAATGGAATTTAAAAAAAAAACTATTATGTAAAAGAAAACAAGCTGGCAAGCAAAAAAGTAAGCAAAACAAAGCGCGACCAGATTTTAATCATCTGCTTGTTAACAATCACATGAAAACAAAGGAAACGATAGAAACAACAACAACAACAAAAATATGAAAATATGTTTATTTTAAGGTTTCTCTATGGCTTTGTTTAAATTTTTTGTTTCTTTTCTTATTTCTTAAAATGGTTTTTTGTTTTCTATGAAGCCCCAAAAAATATGCTCTCTTTATTTATGTATATTATTATTATCGTAATATTGTTATTATAAAGCTTTTTGTTTTGTTTTAAATGAATTTGTGTCCTTACGAAGCATTTCGTAATCTGCTTCTTCTTCTTCTTCTTCTTCTTCTTCTTTTTCTTCTTTTTCTTCTTTTTCTACTTTGTTTTTGCATAAAGCATCTCGAAATTAGCTCGAGGCTACGCATGTTAAGTTCAAAGAAATGGAAAGGTTCTCTTAAATCTCATCAACTCCACCCCTAGTCACCTCCACTCCAGCCTCCCCTCTCCCCCTCGGGCTATACCTCACCCCCCTTACAAGTTTGCTTTCTTTCTTTCTTAAATAACACCAAAAGAAGGGGAGGAAAACAACAAAAAATAACAGCCAACTGAAAGTGATGGAAGAACGCGAGAAGGAGGATGGAGTGTGAAGAGAAGAAGGAGAGCGTTAAACAACTGGCGGGCTTAAAATACACCAAAGTAATTAAAAAGGAAGAAATTAAGATTAGCGAAGTACCGCTACGAAAGTACCGTTCGTGTAGCGGAAGAGTTACTGCGCTGAAAGAGCCCTGAGCTGTTATGAGTTATTATTTCTACCCGAAACTTCAACTTTGAAAGTTTTTGGAGAGTAAAAAAAGAGTTTCAGAAAAAAAAGAACAAGAAACACAAAACAACAACACAATAGTAATAATAACAACACCAACAACAACAACTTTATAATAATATTGTATATAATAATATTGTATGTAAAAAAAGCAGGCTTTGAATTTTGAGACTTGAATTTATATTGAAACATTTTATTTTTACTTAAAAATGTCAAATTTTTATTAGTTTTTAAAGGAAAGCAATTATTTTCAAAAGTCTGTTACGTTTAAGTGAAATTTTAGGATAAACCTTTGATTAACTGGTTCTGAATTTCATTTGAGATAATTTTTCATTTGAGATTATTTTTATATTTATTTTGTTTTTATAAAATACAGTATAATTTTTTTCTCACTTTTCCTCATTCGATTTTCCTGATCTTTTGAGTTAATTTTGATGATTTCTATGCCCAAAGAAGAGCCACGTATGAAATCTTAATATTTTTATGCTTCATTTGTCCACTTTTACTCTTTCCATTTCTTTTTCTCTCGGTCTCTATTCACCCCCACACACTCTCTCTCTCTCTCTCTCTCTCTCTCTAAACCCGAATACGACTTCATAAATATGTGTTTGAGTACTCATAAATTTTGATATAGAGGAATAGAATAGCATTTGTTAGTGCCACTAAAACGCCTCAAAGTATGCTATAAAAACACTCAAGCTACACATCTGCAAATGAAAACACAAATAAACTTAATTTCATTAAACTTCATAAAAGTGAAATTTAGTTTTATGATAGAGAACATTTATAGTGTATAGAATATGAAATAAGACAGCAACAATAACAACAAATTGTTGCTTTAACAAAATAACTATGTATATCTATGGGAAAGAACTGGGAATACTTATAAAGACCGATTTAAGGAGAGAAATAAGATAGAGAGAGAAAGAGAGAGAGAGACGGAGGAGAAAGAAATAGAGGATACTATACTCTCCTCTATATTATAGGATATAGAGGATATATAAGAGAGATAGATACAATATATGGCAAACTATGGTTTTACTCAAGAATCAATCAATATCTTTGTATTTCTATACTTTATTCACTTTAAAGACGTGTTAAAGACTCTTATTGAGAATTCCAAATCTGTCTTTTAAGCGAATTAATTTGAGAAAGCAGAAAAAATGTTAATTTAATGTTTAAATGCTGAGTTAAATCAAGTCTACTTGCATATATCCTTAATATCCTGGCTTAATTAAAGTCTAGGTTTCTTCAAACTTAATTTAAAGTAAAAGTCCAAAGTTATTTCCACTTTATTTAAAAAAGTTGTAAAGTTGTACTCTTGAAAAAAGGGATTGAATTATCTACGAGTATATTTCACGTGAAAAAGAGTTTTTCAAACTTTTCATGACATTTCATATCCATTTTTGCTTATTTTACATAAACCAAGTTTAACTCTTGTTCTTTAAAAACTCGCATTAAATAATAAAATCACTGGCAAGAAAACAAAATCTTTAAAATAAAAAATTCAGCAAGGAGAAAATGTTACACAGAACATCAAAAGGATCGTTCTTTTGTGCACTGATTAAATTTGTTACTCTGCTTTATTTAAATATTTTTACATTCCTGTTTACGTGTATTCGCAGAAGCAGGTGTGAAAAGAATTCGTGTGCGTAGAAAAGGTGTGGAAATAAGATTTAATTTTTCTCTCTCTTTCTCCTGAAAATGAATAAAAATAACATTAACACCATTTTTCCTGATGGGTGGAAAGGAAGAAAGATAAAACAGTAGACAGAGCAGACATGGCGATAAACAAAGGTGTGTATAGGAAGAGAGACAAGGCAGCAGACAGGAAAACAGACAGTAAAACAGGCTAAAGAACACACAAGAACACACAGAAAACAAACAAAAAATAGACAAAAACCGACAGAAAACCAGACAGTAGAATATACAGAGGACCAGACGGAAAATCATACTGAAAGACAGAAATAAGATAGGAAAACATATAGAAAACACAGAAGGACAAGCAGACCGAAGAGCACACAGAAACAGATACAAAATAGACAGAAGAATAAACACAAAGAGAGAAGAAAACAGACAAAAACAGACGGGAAAAATAGACACAAAAACAGAAAGAATTATACAGAAAATCAGATCAGAAATAACAACTGAAAACCGTGCAGAGAATCTGACAGAAAACCTGATAAAAAAATGCAGAAAGCAGATAGAAAATAGACAAACAAGCAGACAGAAAAAAAAACAGAAAGAAAAGACAGAAAAATTGACAGAGAGACAGACAGTCAAGTAAACACTCATCGACAGATAATCAGCTCAGACATACAGATCACCACAAAAACAAAGCTCCTGCTCTTGTTAGACAGCGTTACTGACATTCGTTCGATTTTTATCTGTCATACCTGACATCGAGGACTTCAAGGAGGGCAAGGATCATAGATACGGAAGTCAAGTTTCAGGTGTACGAAAAATGAACACAGAGAAAAAGTGAATAAAACAGTAAAACCAAGTAAGCTCGGTGTAGTATAAATGCACGTGTCAGTGTGGCTGAGGACTTGTGTGGGTGTAGTTTTGTATGGGTGTAGATTTGTGAGGGTGTAGTTTTTGTGGGTGTTTGTGTGTCTGTTTTGTGAGTGTGTCCTTTTCCAACGATTTTTTAAATACACTCTAAGAAGCGGGGTGGAGGGTAGGGAAGAAGGCCAAAAGTGACAGTTGGCGTAGCAGCCCCGGAACAAAAGAACAAGCTGAAGAAGAAGAAGATGAAGAAGAAATTAAAGAAGAAGAAGAAGCAGGTTTCCTGACCATCATCAGGTGTTAAGTAGGTGCAGCAGATGCAATCTTTTTTATTAAGCAGCACAGAATTTCTTTTGAAATCTATTTATTTCTCTGTCAGTCGTATTCGTCTTCTCTTCTCTCGTTACTCTCCACTCTTTCTTTACTCTTCTACACCATCTTATCCTCCTTCCCCTTCTTCCCTACTTCCTCAGCTCCTTTCATACTATATAGTTTGTTCTTTATTCTTTAATAAGACGACTCCGAACGCATTCCAAAGGTGACATTTTTGGGGTTGCCTAAAAGTATGCAGCATTTTTTGTTTTTAACTAAATACCTCTTTTATTTGTTGCTCTTTCTCTTCTCTTTCGTTTTTCCTCTTCTTTCTACTCAGTACTAAATGCATGTTCTTTTTCAGCCCCTTCCATTCTTCCTCCCACCTCCACCACCTCCTCTACCACTCTTCCATTCTTTTCCTTATCTGGCCATCGCATCACATCGTTGATGTCCGATGTGGGAGGTTTTTAAATTAAAAAATTGCTTTGTGACCGCATAAAAGTGAGAAGAAAAAACGCGAGAAAGAGGAAAGAGAGAAAAGAGAGAAAAGAAAGACGGCAAAACTGTAAAAATGTAATTTATTCGTGGCGTTTCCGACAAGCTGCCGGTGCAACTCTACTTTAATCTCATTGTAGTTGTTGCTTTTAGTGTTGTTGTTGTTGTTTTTACTGTCGTCGTTGTTTTTACTGTTGTTGTTGTTTTTAAGGTTGTTGTTGTTGTTGATGTTGTCATTGTTGTTTTTGTTGTTGCTGTTGTTACGGTTATTCTTGCTTTGTACTCTTGTTGTCAGAGTTATCATCGGTTAGCAGCCTTTATTTGTTGTTGTGGTTGTTTTTTCTTTGGTTGTCGTTAATTCTGTTTATGCTACTTGTTGTAGTCGTTGTTCTTCCTTTTATTGTTGTTGTTTTTATTGTTGTTGTTTTTATTGTTTACTATTCACATACCTTTTGATCCTGTTGTTATCTTTGTTTATTCTTTATTCTGCGAGGTTGTTTTTGTTTATTTTCTATTCTTTATTTTCTTTTAATTCAGGTGTTTATTTGATGACCATCTATTCTTCTGTCGTTTCTCTTTTTTCGGCTTTAACTCTTTTTCGTTCTTTTTGTCGTCCTTTTTTTTCTACCTGTTTTTGTTTCTTAGTGTCCTAGTGTTTGTTTTTTTAGTGTCCCAAATTTTGTTATCCGTTGGTTTTCAATTAAAGCCACACTTTTTTTTAGTCCTTTTGCGAATCCCGTTTTATTCCGAATCTTTTTGTTGTTGCTTTTATTGGTGTTGTTTTAGAGATACTTACATTTAAACGTTTAAAAGTATTGTTGTTTTAATTTTAGTTCCATCATTTCGTGGTTATATCAACCTCAACATCAACAACAACAACTCTATCCTGGTTTAGTTGTTGTAATTGTTTAAATGTTGTTATTTTTTCATTTCGTTGCTTTTTTCCATTTTGTTGCTTTATTGAAGATGCTTATTTTTTCATTTCATTTTTCTGCTGTTTTATTGTCTTTTTCTTATTTTATTGAAGTAGTTTTTTTAACAGAAAAGCCTAAAATATTTTCTTATCTTTGAAAAGATTCGATCTCTTGTGAGAATGAAAAAGATTTATTGTTGTTATCCTTGAGGTTGTTGAGTGTTAGTGATGATGATGTTGGCTATGTTGATAATGATGGTTATGAAGATAATGATGGTGATAATGATGACATATACCACTTACATGAATTCACTTCTTAAAAAACAAGAATGAAAAAGAGTAGAAAATGAGAAGGAAAGAAATAAAAATCATCATAAAATTATTGACAGCATCTTGAATCGTTTTAATGTCATGTAAAAAAAGTAAAAAATATTCATATCACTCTGCTAAGAAAGGCACATGCCCATAAGAAACAAACACACACACACCTACACTATACATTCACCCACTCATACAAGCATACACTCACTCATACTTGAATACAACAACTCATACATTGAATACTTACATTGATGAAAGAAACTCTTCGAAATGTAATAAAATATTTTGGCATCTGATCCAATTTGTCAGCGCATCCTTCGAAGTGACGACGAAAGAAACCGTCGGCCGACTCTGAAGGGTGACGATGATGTTGTTGTAACATGAATCAAATGAATGAGTATATGAATGTTTTTATTGATGTATGTACGATGTGTTGAGTGTATGTACGATGTGTTGAGTGTTTGTGTGTGTGTGTTTTTTTGTGTGTGTTTCTTTGTGTGTTTGTCTGTGTTTCTGTCACAGTCTTGTGGAATTATTTTCCTGTTCAAATTTAGATTTCAATTTGATTATCTCTGGAAAAGGCATCGAAAAGGATATGAAATCGGATCGGTAAATGGATGATATATATACATATGATAGCAAACACAATACATACATATATAATATACATACATATACAATACTTACATATACAAAACATACATATACAATACATACATATGTGTGTATATAAAAATACATGTCATTGTATCTGAATAAATGAATCTAATCGAATTTGATCGATTCAACATATTTTCGATTGAATATCTTTTGTCATCTTCCATGCATGGGTACATCCTCTATTTATTGTTCTTGCCATCAGCTCACCTTCTCTCTTTGCTCATCCTCTCTCTCCCCTCACCACTCCTCTCCCGACATCACTCGTTTTCTGTCTCTCCCTCTCGTCACTGCTCACTTCTCGCCGGCTCAACATTTCTCATAGTCTTAAAGGCTCTCTTCTAAGCCACTTGTCAACGCCGCAAATCCGATTGGATGTCGAAAAAGGCTTTCAACCAGCAGTTGTTGTAGTTGTAGTTGTTGTTATTTTTGTGGTTGGTATTTTTGTTGTTATCTCTGTTTGTTGTTTTGTGTACTTTTCATTCTTTGAGACGTCTCCGGTTTCAGTGGATTGAAGAGCGATCGCTTTTATTTGATTGTCGATTTACATCAAAATTCAAGTAGACACAAGCTACTAAAATAATAAAAGGAAGGATAAAGATAGAAGACAACAACAAGAGATAACAACAAGAAAGAACAAGAAAAACTGTCGAAACAACCCAAAAGAAATGAGACATGAAAATAATAGAAAAATCGGAAGCTTGAAAACTTTTTCAAGGCATTTCAATGGAGCTGCTCTTTTATTCGGAGATTCAAATCGATTCTTAAATCTTAAATGCTTATCTTACTCTGTGCCTCCTCGTTTCTTGTGCACTCTTTCTTTCTTTTCGTCTATTTTTCTCTCTCCCTCTATTTTTCGGTCTCGTTTTGCACATAAAAAAATGTGAAACCTTTCTTTCATCTTCTTCTTATTCTTCTTCTTGTTGTTGTTCTTGTTCGTCTGTTTGTTGTAATTCTTGATGTTGTTATTCTTCTTCTTGCTGTTCTTGTTGTTGTTATTTTTGTTGTTGTTTTTGCCAAAGCTGAATGAGCTGCTTTGTCCTTCTGCTAGACCACTCGAACTCGTGATCTGCCCAGCAGAACGTCAACGATGATGACGTCGGCGACCGGGACCGGGACCAGGACCGTACACGGACCACAACCACGTACCATGGAGAACATGCAGCATGAAGCACGAACTCGCGGCGACGTACAAACAAACATCAACGTGACACGACTTGTCGCAGTACAACAATTCAATTGGACCGAGCCTTGCATTAGTTCTTCGGCGCATTATTCGTCCCCGTCCTCATCCTCGTCCTCATCCCCGTCCTCGTTTCCATCCTCATCTCTGTGCTCGCCTTCGTACACGCCCCGTCTCCGTACCCTGTCCGCGTATCAGCAACGACCGTCTTTGATAGGAATCGGAAAGGAACCGAAACGTAACTCAGTTTGATATGCAGTCTGATTGCAAGGCGATGGTGAAGAGGTGAAGGAGTGTAGGAATGAGGGGGTGAACTTGTAAGGGGGTGAAGGGTTGAAGGAGTGAAGTAGTGAAGTGGTGAAGGATGAAGTGAGCAACGGGATGAAAAGTAAGCGGAATAAATAATGAATTCACAAAACTTTGAGGTTGAGCAGAGAGAATTTTTTATCTGAAACGAACAGAAAAACAATGCAATATTAAAAAAAGGAGAGAATTAATTTTCAAATAAAAAACAAAAAAATTTATAAAATTTTGAAATTTAAAATTTTCATTATATAAAATTTTGATATTGATATACAATAAATGATAAATGATTATTACAATTACAATATGTCATGATATAAAAATATGTCATGATATAAAATTATATTATAATATATCATGATATAAAACTCTTGCAATAAATATTTTCAAAGCAGAAACAGCGAAAAAAACGAAATTTTATGAAATGGCGAAAAGTTTGTTTCTCAAAATTTGAAAAATTCAAAGGAAGATCCCGTTTCACTCCCCTTCCCCCCCTCACATCCTTTATTAGCCGGCAAATTGTAAATAAATATTCTAGAAATCTAAAATAAATAAAATCTTAATAAATAATAGAAAAGAAAGAGCAACATCAACAAGAAACATAATCAAGTTGAATAAAAACTCGAACAGCAGCTGAACTCGATCCACGCTTCTGAGTATTTGACGAATGTCCTTTCTTTTATCTAATTTATGTATCACAACATGTTACGAGTGTCCTCCTTCCTGCCATCGTCCTTGCTGCCGCAACTCGGCGACTGTTTAAAAGCGACGTATTTCCTCAACACACACAAACACACAGACGAACACACAAGCACACCGAAAGACACACAAAAACACACACATAAATAAACATAAACACACTCACTACAGACGTCACTAAACGACAACAATAAAAATCATTGCTGAACGGTGAAGGATGAGGTTGGCAAGGAGCAAAGGAAGATAAGGATGTGGGATGGGGTAGCAAAGAGAAAAAGTGAGGAGAGGAAGGCGACGGAGTAGAATAGAAACTCCAAATATTGAACGAATCACAATCGCAAGGATCTTTTGTGAATTGAATAATAAATCGAGAGAACAGATGTTTGTCGAGAGAAAGAGAAATAAAAATAAATAGAAAAAATACAACAACAAAATAAATAAATGAAAGAAGCAAAAAGAAGCAAAGGAATAAAAAGAAGGCGAATAAAAATGAAAATAAAAATGGGAATAACAACTAAAAGCTACAACAAACTAGCAACAGAGAAAAAGTAGCAAGTTTTAAACACAAAAACAATACGAATAACAATAATAAGAAGAACAACAACAACAATGCGAATGACAACAACAACAAGAATAGCAACAAACTAACAACAACAAAAGAGATGCACTTAAAAACACTGACGAAATGAAAACCGAGCCGAACAGAAGCCGGACCAAAGACGTGGTCCTTCCGCAGGGACCCTCTGTGAGTGAGTGAGTGCAGAAATGTTTCGAGTCCTGCGACTTTGTTTGAAACATCAACGAATGCAGCATGTGGCCCAAATGATGATGGCTCATGGTTCGTTCGCTTCTGATCCTTTTATTGTGGCGCTTTTTATGGTGCTTTTTTATTTCATGTTCTCTCGAAGGATTGACGTATGAATCGTCGTCTTTTTCTTTTAAATTGAATGCGTTTTTATTGAAAGCAAATTGCTATGTTGTTGTTATTTTAGTTTATTTTTAACAAGAACATGTGAAGGTGCATCTATAAACATTTAAAGGGTACTTTTTTAAGCCTGATACAACATTAAATTGTAGAAAATAATACGAGAAATACGATGCACTTTTACAAGTGATGCTTTATTAGAGTCTTGATTAGGATATTAGAGGGAAATCACGGTTAATAGAGGTATAGAATGAACCCTCAGCATCCCGGTTAACAGATGTACCCGGTTGATTGGGGTCCGGATTTTCGAGGCTCAAGTGTAGTTCATTCTAAAATTATGAGTCCAGATTAAAATGATTGTTTTTCTGTGGTTTTGTCAAGATTAAAATGGTTTCTGTTGCTTTTATAGGATGGTTTTTGAGAAGAATGTCCAATGTTACAGCGAGAGTCATGTTTCAAGTGTCAATAATCACCGAATTAAAGGCTAACGTTAAACTAAACACAAAATTCGTAATTAACACACTAACAGCAGCAACAACAACATCAGGATCACTACTAAAACTCATTAATAACAACAACAACATCATCACTTTTGGGGATTCACTCTATTTTTTTACCTGAAACTAATCAAAGAAGAGTTTTTATTTGTAAAAAAGGATTCTTCTCTGAAATGCAATGCGACAGATTCTGATGTTGTTGTTGTTGTTTTTCTTTTTGTTTTTGTTTTCGTTGTTGTTTTTCTTTTTGTTTTCTTTTTTGTTTTGTTATTCCTTGTTTTGTTGTTAGCGAATTTGGATTATGTTTGTTGCTGTTGTTTTTGAACCCATTTTTTCACTTCGATGAGTTTGTTTTTCTTTCTAGTTTGAAAAAAAAATTTTCCTTGTTTTCCCTTTTCTTTTAACACGTGCTTGACATTGTTATTCTTGTAATCCTCTGTTTTGTTGTTGTTTTTGTAATTGTTTTTTTAGTTGTTCTACTTTTTCTTCTTTTTGTTTAAAAGTTTGAAACTTACATTTTTTTAGTTTATTTTATTCTCCTTTCTTCGTGTTTTCTACTTGGAACTTCGATGACAATGAAATTTTAAGCTTCTTTCTGTTTTATCAGTGACTCAGGTTAACTTTTGTATTTAGTCTCTGCAGCAAACGTTGAAGTCGAATGAAGTCCTGTCTCCGTCGTCATCATCAGCATGCTTATCGTCATCATCATCGTTCTTATCGTCATCATCTTCATCATTATCGTCAAAACAATCGTCCTTATCATCATCATCATCGTCGTCGTAACTCTTTCTTTATTTTTCACGGTTTTCTTAAACTTTTATTTTAACTTTTTAAAAATTATTAATATTTATATGCAAAGAATCATATTTATACTTTTATATTTATAATATTTGTCTTTATTTGAATTTCTTATTCTTATATCATATTTCAGTTCTTATTTCTTATTTAAATATTTTATTTATATTTCATTCTTCGGCTTCGCCTCATTTTAAAGTGAATAATAAATTAAGTAAGACAATTTTTACATTCAATTACAGTTTACTTTGTGTTATTTTCATTATTATTAAATTTTGATTGTGTTCATTAATTTTCTTTATAAACAAAAGCTTTGAAGATCGAAGACAGACATTTTCTTATGGTGTTTATTGTTTATACACATTAATGTTTATATACAAAAATGTTTGTATACATGAATGTTTATTAATTGTTTATACTTGTTTTAATGGTTGTTTTTTCAGCTGCTTTTAAATCTATTCTGATTTTTAAATAAAAAGTGCAAAAAACTACACAAAAAATAACCAAATAAATGAGTGTTGTTTTTTTCGTTCTTTCTTTCTATCCTAACGAGCTAAATTTTTAGTCATACTGGTCGTGGTTACAGTCACCGCTACAGTCAACGCTTCTCGGGTCCTGTTCACGCTGTAACAAATTTTTTATTAAATAGATTTCAAAAACACATACATACATACTTTCACACACACACACATACACACACACACACAACCACAGACAGAGCGGCATCTAAAAACAACTCGAGAAACCACTGGAAAAACCACCAGAGCAGCCGCCAACCAACCGACTAGCAACAAAAACAATCACAGCAACAACAAAAACGACCTGCAGGACGACAGGATGGGAGCTTTCGCAGCAGAAGCAGCAGCAGAAACCGCAGCGCTTGCATTAGCATCATGTTGCAATCAGCTGTTCAGTGCTAATGATAAGAAAGATGCAACATTTTGTTTGGTTGCTGAAACCTTTGCGACTTTTACTTGAGTCTACCGACCAACTGAGTTGTGTAGCGGCATGTTACTGTGGTTGCAACAATAATAACAAAAAGAAAACACAAACACATCAACAACCACAGCCACATGCAACAATGTTGTCACTGATACCGATGCAGAAGCTGCAGCTGCCTACGTCAGCTCGTTGTCTCTCGTGGCTCTGTCATAGTTTCGTATCTGATGCCGAAGTCGCTGCCGAAGCCGCTGCTGATGCCTCTGATGCCTTTACTGTTGCTGTAATTTCTGCAACATCAAAGCTTTGTCGTCTTTGTTGGTAGTCAATTCGGCTCTTCGTATTGTACACTTCGTGCTTCGTTCATCTTCCTTTCGTACGAAGAACTTCGTGCAAATTTCTATACATTTCAATTCAGTTTATTAGCATTTCGTCGTTTGAGTCGGGATTCAGTTGCGCCGAGGATTCTGCACGAAACGGTTGCTGGTCGCTGTAAAATGACGTGTGTTTAAAACGTGTTTGTGTGTGTTTTTATTTTGAAGGGCGTATACGCGATTCGTAAATGTTTCAGTACAAAGCGCTGTGTAATGAGTTTATTTACAAAGTAAAGAATAAACATGAATTCTTTTATTTTAAATGTTACTGTTTTTTCATGTTAAAAAAATGCTTAAAATTAAACTCAACTTAAAATCAGATATTAATTAATGAACAAAAAAAAAAACCGATAATTTATCAAAAGTTTTAAATAAAGCGTGAACAAAAAATTATACTTGATCAGTAATCATTTTAATTAATAACATTCCTAATAATTATTAATATTAATTTGAAATCACATAATTTTACTCAATATTATTAACCACAAGATTAACCACAACATCAATGTTTGAATTCTGGCGTTTTTTATTCAACAGATCGTCGATCGACGTAACACGTGTTTTTTAAATTCCCTCAGATTTCCAACTGATTTAAAATTCCTTCAATTTTGTCTTTCAAAAAATTCAAAAACTATAGAAAAACGTATCCTTAAAGTTTATGAAGTTGAAGAATGTGTGTACGTTTAATGGTAAAAAATTCCTTCTCTGGTGTAGATCAGTACATTTCAGCAGTAGATTTGACAGTTCTACGGTGAGATGTGGTGAGGTGTCTCGTGGTGTGGCGTGGTGTGATGAGGTGTCTGGTGGTGTCTCGTGGTATGGCGTGATGCGGTGTGGTGAGGTGCGGTGAGGTGCGGTGAGGTGCGGTGAGGTGCGGTGTGGTGAGGTGCGGTGAGGTCAAATGATTCTGTTTGTAAATTAAAAATACATCTGACTGGAAGATTCTGAAAGTTCGATTATTCGAGTGTGTTTGACTTAATGTGTGAGTGTGGATGTGTGAGTGTGGATGTATGAGTGCGTCTCTGTATGTGTGTGTTTATTTGTCCAATTCACTGTATGTTCATTTGTCCAAATGCATTTCAGTGTGTTTGTTGCTGTTCCTTTAACAGTTGTTGTTGTTCACTTTTAATGATGGTCTCCGATGACCTGTTGTTTTCCTATACAACGTGAAATGTTTGTGTGTCTGTGACTGTGTGTCTGTGTGTGTGTCTGTGACTGTGTGTGTGTGTGTGTGTGTGTGTGTCCTGAGTTCAAATTAATATTTATGGGTCGACTGTTTGTTTAAGTAATTGAATTTAGATACGTTTATAGAATTTCTGTTTATCTCGTTTTTTAGAATAATTTTTTCCAATATTAATAACAATAGAATACATTTCAATAATTTTACAGAAAAAAAATTTATAAAATCCTTGAACAATTATAATAACTATTATTATTATTCACGAAAAATATTCTTCAAATATTTGTCTATACATATATTGTTTGTTTGTTTGCATATCTAAAAAAATTAACGGGAAATAATTTCACAAGCTTCACATAATTTGGACTCCAAGAAAATTTAGACCTCGTATGTTATAAAAAAGAGGCAATCACAGGGGCGGGGATACAAGCAATCACTCGGATACTCGAATAAATACTGTCGATAAATAAACACACCACAAAAAGTGGCCTTTTTGTTTATTGTTCTTGTAATCCTTAGACGAAGGATAACACTTAATTTTATGCTGAACACAAATCCTTTTAATTACAATTTTAAAGAGGTCGGGTTGAACTGTTCACATAGGATTCATAGGCCAGACTTAGAAGCCTGGCATCGTGATGTTGCGGGACGAGGATTTCAAAACAGTCGTCCAGTGAATGTGAATGAGTTACAATCATATGTCTATATATTCATGTAGTATATCTATGTATGTATAAATGTATGTGTGTGTGTGTGTTTGTGTAATATTTAGTGAGTCCGAACTCGATCCACAACAAGCCAAAAATTGTTAAATGAATGAACGACTGGATTGAATTGTGTGCTTCGAATATTTAAACAAAAACAAAAAAGCACGCGTCATAGATGACGAAATTTCGTCAACGTTTTTTCATCTATTAAGAAAAACTCCCGATTTAACCCAGGAAAATCAACTGTTTTCGTACTTGACTGCTCAGGACCGTATAAATCCGTGAAGAACGAAGGGACTAAATGGCAGATTTGCCGCAACAGTATCGTCAGATAATATTGATAGACAGACAATATCGATAGAGCTCCTCGGAATGGCTTCGAGTAGGGGGCCTGAACGGGGAGACAGAATGCTTCTTCTTCGCGATCCAAGATCAAGGAATTTGGACAACAGAGCCTCGAAAACATATCCTGGGCCACCAACAAATGGACAGCAGGTATCGCTGGTTTGCAAAAATTCTAATGAAACAATACATCACATCTGTAGTGAGGGTTCATCACTGGCACAAACCGAATACCTCTTAGAGATATAGACTTGTGGTGATGGAGCAGCGAGACTACAGATGCAGGTCCGATCAGGTGATAAGCAATGACCAAGCTCGAATATTCTGGGACAGCGCAATGGTTAGGATGCTTGAGGCAGACAGACTTGACCTCGATCTATTCGATAGAAATAATGAAAGAGCGAATATCATAGATGTGAAAGACCCTACGGGTGACAAGCTGATAGCCACGATAGCTGAAAAGAAGAGAAAATACCTGTGGTAGTATCGAGATCGAGATAGGAGATCATACCAGTGGTAATATCGGCGAATGGCAAATATAGTCCGAAAATTCTTGAGTTAGAGTACACAACACCTGTAATTGAGATTGCAAACACCCAGCAACGGAAGAGAACAGGGCCAAAGAAATTATACTGAAATCCATTAGTTTATATTTGTATAACGATCTTTCATTATGTCCAAAGAAAATACTCTTTGGGTAATGATAATGGGCCTTAGGTAATGACGAACCCCGACAAATACTTATATAATATCGAGGAAAGTTAAAGATAATAAAAATAATACAAATATACAATATAATCATGTGTCACTTTATACAATATCATGTGTCACTTTCAGAATCTGTTGAAATTCCGACATTATTAATGAGCCGCATTGTTTCTGACTGGAAAGATATGAGTGTATGTGTGTGTGTGCGTGTGTGTGTGTGTGTGTGTGTGTGAGTGCGTTCGTATGTATGTTCGTGAGTATGTTGAATAATTAGGCTGTAAAGTTCCAAGCAAAATTATTTTTAAATTCCAGTAGAATAACTGTAAAATACTGTCTTTTTTATAGTCTGTCTTATTTGCACTCTGTCTCGATTTTTCCTTGAGTTTTCTTCTCCTTGTTCACTCTTTTCGCTTTCTCTGTTTCTCTTCTCTGATCCTATTTGTTGTTTGTACTCTTCGAATACTGCCACATCACCTCCTCCTTCGTCTTCTACTTCTCTTTCTTCTTGTTCTTTGTCGTCTAATCTGAATATTTCCCCAACACATCTGTTATAACAGAAAACTGTTTCTCAATACTCCTAAAAGTCTGCAAGGATTCTTGTATTCGCATCAATTGAATCGGTCTGCAGTCTGTGTCACTAGTTTTAAGGTATTTCGTCATCGAATTTATGCTGGTCATGATGTCATTCTTTTATTCATGAGTGTGGGAGAATATTTGGGTATTTTTGTATTTGTGTGTGTTGGTATGTATGTATTTGTATATACATGTGTATTTGTATGAACTTTTATTGTAACATGTGTTGCTGAATGTTTGACTTTGTATTATTCACATGACGAAGGATGACATCCTAGACATGACCACAAAATTGATCCTTTACAGTTAGATCCTTAAAATTTGTGTGTGTATGTGTGTGTGCGTTTCTCTCTATGAATATTTAATCGACTAAATGACCCCAACTGACCTCAAAGCACATGAATGAAAATTCGAATCAATCATATCAATAAAACAAAATTTAAAAGCTTATCTTGAGTAGTGAATTTTTAAATTTTATTTAATTTTTAGGTTCAATTTTAAGGTTAACTTTTGTTAGTTTACTTTTATATTATAATGAATAATAATAAATTCATTTTAAGGTGTAAAAAAAGTAACAAAAAAGAATAAATAACAAATTAAATATTTTTTAATCTATTTTAAAGAGTGTAAAATTTGTTCCCTTTTTAGAAACAAATAAATGATTGAAAGAACATTAAGAAATATTAACAATGAAGTAAAATTATCAACAAGAAAAATTAAAATTAACAAGAAAAGCAATTAAACTAAAAAAAGAAGCGTTAAGGTTATAAATTACAGTTTAAAAAAAGCAAGAAACGCAAAACTTGAACATGACTTAAAGATTTAAATTTAATTAAATACAACAACAATAATTGAATGTGTCATCAAGAAATGAGAATAACGACAAAATAACAGTACTTGATTAACTCCCGTTTCTTTTACTAAATAATGCGCGAGTGTTTAGCGCAAAACTTTTATTTTCCATATCATCGTGAGCGTTGTTGTTGTTGTTGCTCTTGTGCTGGTCGTTGTTGTTGTTGTGGTTGCACTGATCAACACTCGTACTCTTGTGTTGAGTTGTGTTCTTTGTGTAGTTTTTACCGTTGTTGTTGTAATTGTGACGCATCTCATCGCAAAGTGTTGAGTTGATGGGCCGCCCCTGGCGTCTAATCGGTGCCCTCCTCGTGCTCTTGGCAACCGCGGGGGACTCCACAAATAATATAATAATACCGCAAACAGGTGGCAACATTATGGGCGGCACCACAGCCATCGGCGGTAATGCGGTGGTTGTGAGCGGCGGTGGACCATCATCGGCGTTGAACAGTAAGTTTTTGTCACTCAATTTATGTCACTTGGCCTCTTTCATTCTTAATCACTCTCCTCTTCTAGGCTCTCGATCATGTCTTTCTCTCTCCCTCCCTCTTTTTCTCTCTCTTTCTTCGCTATCTCTTTCTTTTCAACTCCGTCCAACGGGTCTTTAATTTAATTAATTAAATCGCGTAAAACAGCTGCACGCGTTTATATATCGAATTTCTTTCTCTCTTTTGTAGAGTTTTTTAAAAAAAAACATTGTTATTCTTTTAGCCGCAGCCTGGAAACAACAATAAAAACAAGAAATCCTGCTCTTTAGACTTTTAATTCATGCATTTCACTTGGATGCCGATTTTTCCATTCAGATGGCCCAAGTGTATTGCGGCTTTTCCCCGCTTCTGCTGGTCCCCTTTCGGCCTGCTCTCGTCCTCAGCCACTCGTCCTCGCCCTCTCGTCCTCAGCCGCTCATTCTTTCGTCCTCTTCTTTTATGTTTATTGTAGACTTTCCAGATCCCTATCCGCCCCCTCAACAATGCATATTATTTACCCATTAAGTCCACCACCGACCGCAGCCGACTCCGCACAACAACAAGCGAAAAATTGACGCTTAAAAGTATGCAACAAAAAACAATGCAACCGAAACATGTTGCTTGATGTGCATTTCACACCGACCACAAAAAAAAAGAAAAGGACAGAAATCGGGAGCGTGGAAGAAGAAAAAGAGGGGGAGAGAGAAAGAACACAATAAAAGAAGAGGAGGTGAGAAAAACGAGAGAACGAAGGAAGAGTAAAGCATCAGAACTCACGTAACCGATTTTCTGTTGCTTTTTTTAAATATTCTGCTCAGCAGAGTGAAAAAAATGCTTTAAATTTGAATATTCATTTATTTAATTCCTCCAGAGCATCCACAGGCTGTTACGAGCCTTTCGTTGTTGTTTTTCCTTGATATTTGATTCCCGATATCGTCATCTTAAAGCGAAAATAAATAAAATTGAATACGAAATCGTTAAAGGCAATTTATTTTGTGTTTTTTATGCTATTATTTTCCATAATTTATATGACTAATATTATTGTGAATTTTCAACATACAATTACACAATTAAAACAACGAATGATAGGCGCAAAACCACCAAAACTCTTTCCAATCTCCCGCCCACCCTTCCGGCCCTCCTCCCTCCTATGAGCACTTAACTAGCTACACTTCTATTTCGACGTGTGCTGTTATGATGATGATGATTCTAATAATAACGATGATGACGATGATTCGCCACAAAGTATGCAATGCTAACTTATTTATACGAAAACCTTCAGACTTCAAACTAACAACGAACTGGCAGAAACCTCAAGCGGAACACTGAATTGAGTTCCCGCAGCGAAAACAGTGCACAGCAGATGCTGAGTTGCCCACAAACACACATTCAAACAAACGAACACACACACACAAACGATCAAACTCACACACAAACGAACACATACACACACAGAGCGAGATCGCTTAGGAGACAGCAATTCACTCAAGTATACTGCGGAATGTCCTTGAGCTCTTCCAGTCCAGAGTAATTAGACTAATTTGCGTTTCAGAGAACTCTGAACAGAGAACAGATAGCAGAGAGCAGGAACAGAGTGCAGACGAGTGTGTTTATTAATGCGTGAGTGCTTGTTTCTAATTTTGTGTGTGTGTGTGTGTGTGTGTGTGTGACGTGTATTTGTGATTCTCCTGCGGCCATTTTGAAGCATTAACCAGCATCAAGGATTATAGTTTTGTCAATTAAACTGATGAAAATGTCACAGTAATCACTTTAAAATGCAGGCGAACAACAAACAAACAAATCAGATTCACAGATAAAGAAAGGAAGATAAAGAAAGAGAGAGAGAGAGAGAGAGAGAGATACACTCTCAACAATAAATTGTTTATGCAGTTGTTCACACTCTGGAAAATTTTACATCTGTTTTATTATAACTGATCTGTTCAGCTGTTGTTCTGAAGATTTTATTATAATAGCATTTCAATTATTTTTGAAATTACCTAAATAAAGGAGAATTTTTGAAAATATATAAAAAGATTAAAGAAAAATCAAGGAAAGAGAAAGAAACAGAGAGAGAGAAAGAGAGAAAGAGAGAAAGATAAATAGAGAAATAGAGAAAGATATAATAGAGAAATAGAATCGTGTAAACTGGAACTTCTGCTGAGTTATTCAATAAGGAATAACTCATAATAATTCATAATTCATAATAACTAACAGAGAGAAAGAGAGAAAGAGAGAAAGATAAATAGAGAAATAGAGAAAGATATAATAGAGAAATAGAATCGTGTAAACTGGAACTTCTGCTGAGTTATTCAATAAGGAATAACTCATAATAATTCATAATAACTCTATAATATAATTATATATAATATAATTAATATATAATTAATAATAATTATAATAATTATATAATTATATTATATTTATATTATATTTATATTTCATAATAATTATTAATATAATTATTATAAAATAATATAATTTATTTTGTACCAAAATAAACCGAGTATTAAATATTATACTGTACTCCATCCTATTCTGAGTTTGACTCTACACTGTACTCTATTCTAACCTATAATAATCTTACTTTACTCGGATCCTAGTGTGTACTATATTCTAGCTCTACTCTGACGTTGAACCTGACTAAATTATGATCCAATTTGACTATACTCTGTGTCTATTCTGACTCTATTCTCGCTCTACTCTGACTTTGACTCTGACCCTGCCTTTCCCCCTATTTTCTGACTCTATTTGTACTTTACTCCTAACACTTGAGTTATTTTATATAACTCTAATTTGAAAGAATTCAATAGTTTTTAGCGTTTTGCATTCTTTAATTAATACAACAATATATTTAATGGGATTCATCACGATTTCAAATCATCAATAAAAACTCAAAATGTATTCCTAAAAGTATGCTACGAGTCTGATTAGTTTAATCAGAATTAACTGAGATAAAAAACGAATATAAAAAACTAGAACATGAAATAAATGTAGGTACATTCGATGTGTTTACGCAACAAAAATAACAACAACAACGACAGTGATGCCAACAACAAATATTTGATGCTTACTGCTGCTTGATTTTTTGGAATTCAAGACACGTCGAAGTACGACAAAATGTCCAACGTACGCGTTATGAAAAGAAAAGAATATCCAAAAAACTACAAATGAAAAAATATAATATTTAAGAATAAATATGATATGTATGTATGTAGAGCTGTATCTGTGTTTGTGTGTGTATATATGCAACACACATACATACATATACGAATCTGTATCCGTGTTTGCGGTTATGCGTTTGTTTCTAGTTCAATGCTTTTGTACAAAGCTCGCAGCTAGGGACAAAATCAATGAATGAATGAGTGCAAAGAAAATGAAACAAAGTCAAACAAAAAAGCATAAGAAAGACAAACAAAGCAAAGGAAAAAGCATCAGCACATCAGAAAAGAGAAGATTTAATGAATGTGGAGTAGCGCCAAAAAATTGATTCGCCACGAGGAATTGAAACATGTTTGAATTGAAAATAGCAGCGCGTATCTACAGAGACAGACATATACACAGACACCGACACACAGACACCGACACACACAGACACCGACACATATACACCGACACACATACTCACGCAGCCACACAGCCACTCAGAGTAGTACACATGCACTTCGTACCCCGAATTCTCGACCCGTTCATAACTGAGGTGCGACTGCAGCTGAAGCAGACAGAGAAAATAAAATAAAAAAGAATAACCAAAAAGAAAAACCAACAAAAAGAATTCTCACAAAACTTTTTCGGGTCCGTGAAAATCACTTGAACACTAAAACCAGAGTAGACCAGGAAATCGGACAAAAAAACGACAAAGAATACTCTTCACAGACAATAGAAACAGAGGCCACTGAAAAAACTGGGTATGGAAATACGATAGACCTTCCTTGGAGCAATTCTGCTAACATCGGTTCCAAAAGCATCAACAACCTGCACGTTATGCTTCTTTTATTGTAGAAGTCCTTAAAGCGCCTTTAAGTTTCACTTTTTCACTCAAGATAATTTTTGAAATAAACTTATTATTAATTCTAAGAAAAATAATAAATGAAAAACCTTTTTTGAAACATTTTGAAGATCAGTTTGAAGGATATTTTGCAGCATTAATAGTATATTGACTTAAGGAAAGACGAAAACATGGATTTAACTTAGAAAGAGTTATTATTATACTATAATTATTAGTGTAGGAATACCAGAACCTCGAGATAAACTTCTCAAACTTCTTTTATTGAGGTTTCTATGGGAAATTCTTACTGGGATACCAGCTAAAGCTACCCGAAAGATAGAAAGGGTAGAGAGGGGGATAAAGAGAGATAGACAGAGAGAAAGATAGACAGAGAGAAAGGGAGACAGAGAGAGAGAGAGAAAAAAAAAGTGAGAGAGTTCAGATGAACACAAGCAAGAATAACAATGATTCAATTTAGCTTTGAAGCTGTCCGCTTTTTGTCTGGCTTTTCTTTCGTTTGATTTTCCTGCCTCGCAGATGAACGAGACTTGAAAGCGATTCCTTAGAGCTGGGAAATTATTGCCGACTTTTAGGCGCAGTGCAATGATGAACACGTACATGAAAATGCCTGAAAAGTTATAAATTTTATTAAACCAGTCTAAAGAATATTTTAATATTTTTAATGTTGAAAGACTTTCTGGCAAGACTTCATCTTAATCTTCAGTATAGGATTCAAATATCTCATCCTCGGAATGAGTATTGGATCGAAAAACGCAGGATTTTCACTCAACTAATTGATTTTATGTGGCTTTCTTGTATAACATATTAAATACTTCGCTTAAAGATAGTCTAATTTTCCACGATTCTGATGCAAATGATAATAATTCTACATCAGTTCGAATTTGAAGGAAAACTTCATCCTGCTTTATTCTTTAAATCCTTGCATATGTTTCTCGGAACCCTGAAGCTCGTTTTCATCAGTTTCAGTTTTTAAACAGCAAAAATTAACTTTTAATGCTTTTATGCAATGCAAAGCTTTCAATCGTGTTTTCATCATTATTTGAGGCTTTAGAGTCTGATTGTGGTTCCTCTATCCATCGCCGTGGGTTAATCTCACTATTCACCACCTCTTCGTCTCCTCTTCACCACCTCTTCGTCTCCGCTTCCTCTCTGGAACCATATTCATGGCCACGAATTTCCGTTGAAATTAGAAAATCTAATTAAAATTTTCCACATTATTGAGTATAGAAAACAACAAACATACTCACACAGACACTTTGTGTGTTAATACAGTAGATAGATACAACATACAATTTAAAATACCTACACTCAGAAAGGAAGTTCCTCGCCCAATTTGCTTTCATCCTGCCACGCCCACAAAATAAACAAATATGTTCGTTATATCCATATGCGATTTCCTTCGGTTGCCATCGCTTGACTGCATAACAATATCATTTATTCCACCACTCATCCATCCATTCTACCATCCTACCATCCATCCGTCCAATGATTCATCCACTCATCGATTCAGTTATCCGTCATCCATCGTCATCACCGCATCGCCAATTGTTGCGGTTCTCAGCGTTGGCGGCATCAAGAAAGAGCGGCAGCAAAATTCAGCTAAAGCGATGGCAAGGAAGACATCGCGTCAGTTAGGCGTGCAAATCAGTCGTGCAACGCATTTGCGCATCGCCCGCAGGCGTCGGCAACGAAACATGTTCCATGTTCTCCAATGTTTCCCCTCTCCCTTTCTCTCTCTTTCACTCACCCTCTCTCTCGTTCAAACGGAGCAACGGTGCGTCACTGGCGTTGGCTCGCCGTTTTATAAAAGAGCAGCCGTCGAGGATCACACGATTTTACGCAAAGCGATACAACGAGCAGGTAAAATTGTGTTGTTGTTGTTGTTGTAACTGTTGCTGATGGTGGTGGTACTGGTGGTCTTATCATGTTGTTTTTGGTTGCAGACGATTCTAGTTTTTGTTGTTTTTATAAGTGTTACAGTTACAACTACATTCATTGTCATTGCTTTTTTATATAGAATTTTGATGTTTCATCTGTGTCTGTATAATTTTGATGGCTGATATTGATTTGGTGTTTTCATTAAAAGAAAAACGAACATTTCAAATTTTAATTGAATTTAAAAAACATCAATAATTTAAAAAACATTCTATTTTTTAGTGCGGAAAACAATTCGTTTCGTTGAACACTTTTTATGCAACTGACAAGTTTATGTTTATATATTTTTTAAAATGTTGATTTTAGTTGAAAAAATAAATTTGATTTAAATGAAATTTTTAACGTACAATTTTTAACTTATAGCGTAAAATGTTATTTAATTTTAACTCTTAGATTATAAAGAAATTAACTCAATAAATCTTAAAGCGACGCGGCTTCAGGTCAATTGTTTGATATGAGCTATAAAATTGTTAAGTATTCATTAATACATTTGGTTTTTTTTTTGCTTTTCTTTTTGTATTCCAATCAGTCATGTTTTTGCCAATTCGAGTAACGAAAATACATTTAAATCCGTTTTACTGCAGTTGCATTTAACTGATATTTCATTTAAATAATTAATGAAATTCTGAAAGTTTAAAATAATTAACTCAAGAGAGAGAAAGGCTTTAATTAATAATTACACAATACTGCAATTGATTTTTATATAAACATACACATGTACATATGTACATATATTACAATAAAACATCAAATTATTATAAAATTAAATAAAAAGAACGTTGAACCTTTTGAAATTACATCATTCGAATAATAAACAGTTAAATCTGAATTCTGAAATCTGAATAACTAACTTAATAAACAATAATAACGAATTTAACAAGAAGAAGACAACAAACCACAACAACAACAACCACACCAGCACCAAAAAAAAAAACATTAACGACCAGAATAAGAATGATGATGACAACAGCAACAACAACAACACACTCTGCATGTTAAACTTTTAGTGAAAAGCATTTCAATCAACTTGCAATTATTTCAATAATAAATTAAAGTTTCATGAAAACAGAGACACGTTCAAAAACTCACTCAACTTAAAATAAAAAGAAAGAAAGAGTAGAAGAGAAAGGGATTGAGAGAGAGAGAGGGAAAGCATGACTCTATGAAATGTCTTTTATGTCGTTTTTTCAATACAAGTCGCTTAGAATTCATTATAAATTTTTATCGTTACTAATCACTCTTAATATTCTAGTTCTCAACCATTTTGTAAGATTTTCACCTAATAAATTTAAGTAAAGAATTACTATAATGATTACTAAGAATTACAATACTAATATTACAGGTATGTATTTAAGAGATACACAATACGGGTATATATATAATAATATACGATATATATTATTAATTGTGAATTTAATATTAATTATAAGAGAATAAAGATGATTCATTATTTTATCTATTCACCTATATTATATTATCACAAATACATAGATGATAAAGATGATGGTAATGTTCATGAATGTGTGTGTCACCTGTGTCTGTGTCAGTGTCGGTGCCATTCTTAGTAAGCAAATTAATCATCAACCCCAGACACTAATGAATTCTTTTTCTTTCTTTATTGCTATCGAATTACAGCAGTGTTAATAACCAGACGGTTCTCAATAAAACTAAAAAATATTCTGCAAAAATTGAATGTTTAATTTGAAGTTCATTTATTTTGCAATTAGTTTCCCTTTACTTTTTCTTTACTGAATTATTTTCTATCCTTGCATCTACTCAGCTTGACTTGGGTTTTCTGTGTTATGCCTCATAAATCATTATATATTCTGGACACAAGAACCATGGTACTTGTATTGTAATCCAAACCAGGGACATCGACTTGGCATGTAGTTGATACGAACACCGCGAGTTGCACATCCTACTCGATACTTTCTGCGGTCAACTTAAACTAAAAAAAGACATTAATTGATACCACTATCACAACAAGACAAAGTGTCTTAAGCTTCTCTTAAGCTTTTGTTTTCTTTTTTACGTTTAAAGGTTGGTTTCAGCAGACAAGACAAAAACTAACCCAAGGAATAAGGAACCAACAGTTTATAAGTCTATTCTGAACTCATCAACGAATCCAGACACTCCTCTACTTGAGATTGGGCGATGATTAAGAAAAGAACGTACCTACAAACGTGCTCAAGAAATGAATTCAAGCTCATATTACGAATTCATTGAAAAAGTAACGAAATTGGACCCAGTACATCGACATCCTTTCATATCCTTGAGTCGAAATCCGAAAGTTGCACATTCCACAACAACAAAGACAATAATAAGTAACATTTAGCATCTGTTACTTTTTTATCCTGACTTACGTTAAAGCAAATTGTTGTTGTATTTGTCTAATTTGTTCCCTTCAGTTCTGTAAAAATATCCTCTTTCTTTTGCCGCTTGTGACTTAAGTGTTAACGTTTCTACACTTTCGGCTTTTGCTAGACTTTTCGTTTTCTAGTTTTTTTCTCTACACTTCCTTTATGTAGCTCTTCTTTGAATATCGTTTAGCAATTAAATACCCACTTAAAGTTGCACATTGAGTTTTTCATATAACATGGCTAAAGAAAGGACGAATTCAGTTTTCAATTTAGTTTAAAGTGAAAAACATGGATTTAGTAACCGCAAAAATTATATAAAATAGAGAATTGTATATAGAATAACTCTTTATAGAAAAAGAAAAGACTGTTGAATATAGTGCAATATAATATAATAATTTAATATAATACAAATAATAAATCGTCATGCAAATCTAATATGCTAAAAAGCCGGTTGTAATCATTTAAGAATTTATGAGAAAGTCGATATTTAATTTATTATTATTATAATTATATACTAAAATCTTTTCTCTTTTGTTTTGTTTTTTAGCAATCGTCGAAGAACCCGAATTTACCGAATACATCGAAAACGTAACAGTACCTGCAGGACGAAATGTCAAATTGGGTTGTTCGGTGAAGAATCTCGGATCATATAAGGTAAGAAATGGACGAAGAGCACTAAAAACTTTTCCGGAAAAAGCAATTATATAGCAAGTGAGCCTATAAGTTGGTATTCAAATGAGTATTCGAGGGAGTATATAAATAATTATATTTTAGAAGTGTCTAGTTGTGTGTGTGGGATACAACTGTACATTTGTGAATCGATTTCTGATTAACCACCGCTAAAAACATCCACAACAACAAAAACAAATCGATACCAAATTAGATAAATTAATTGCAATCTCGATAACAAGAGTACATCGTTTGAGTATTAATTGATTGTACATAATCTCAAATGATGAATCTAAAGGAGGGGAAAATCTTTAGCCACATTAATGACAACAACACCAACAATAATAATGACAACAGCAACAACAATAATAATAACAACAACAATATTAACTTTTGTTGAAAATCACTTTGCATAAATTTGTTCATTAGTATTGCCAACAGCTCACCAATAACACAATTACAATTGAAAATTAAGCTTAATAAAAGACAATGGAGGGATGGAAAGTGAAAGGAATGGAAAGGAAAGAAACGAGAACATTTGTGCGAATTTGTGGAAAGCTAAAGATGAGGAAGAAATTGAGACAAAGTCTGAGAAAATTTGATTGAGACATTTATGATGTTTGTGAGAAAAAAAAAAACAGACCAAAGCTAAATTCAATTCAAATCAATTCAATCAACATTATCATCACCGTCGTCTATCAAATCATTAATAAACAGAGTAACTGTTGTTATTTAATGATGCAAAAGGAGCTCTTAAAGAGTACTTAACATTAAAGAAGTAAAGCAAGAAATAAGATTAAAGAAAGATATTGTATAAGATTAAAGAGGAAAGCATGAAATACTCGTAAGATTAAAGAAGGAAAGAAAGAAATAAAAGGGGAAAAACACAACGAAATAAATATTTGAAAAAGCTGAAGGGATATCAGAAATAAAAACAAGAGACAGACGAAAAAGCAGATTTGTGACAGAAACAATCACATTTTATATGTTTACATTGAACAGTTTTATTGCGCCTAATGAAATGTTATCATCCAAAGTAAACCGATGTCTTCTGGATTACAAGTGATTACTATGGTTAACATTTGCAATGATCTGATGATAGTATAGAGTCTGGAAAGTAAACTCATCTCAACTCTTCTGAAGTGTTCAAAAATAAATTCGGTAGAATTATGGAATAACGGAGATGTCTGCAGTGCAAATGACTCATGCTTAAAACGTAAACTTCTTTCGGGTATTCTGTAGTCACTCTGAAGGAGTACACATGATTACTCGGTTGTCAAATGTAGTCACTATCAAGGTTTCAAGAGTACAGTAAATCACTCTGATGTCACTATAAAGTTTTCATTACAAACAATTGTTATCTTCAAAGTCATCTAAAGTCCCTATAAAGTCTTCAACAGTACACACGATTATTCTGAAGTCTTCAGGAGTACTAATCATCTATAGAGAATATATCGAGAATACATTTCTCTAACATTTAGGCTAATTTTGGGTAATCTAAATCTTCCAGAGTTATTCCAAGTAATATTCTAGAAAAAAATGCATAAATAAGCTTGTTACTCTAATAGAATTAAATATTCTAAATTCAAATTAAAATTGAAGAATTATTCAAAGAAAGCTTAATGAATTCTAACCTTAAATAAATAAAAAAAACCCAACTCAGTCGAAAACACAAAACCACATAAAAACGTACTTCAGTTTTTATTGCATTCGTTTTGCATACATTTTGTTCACTTGCTGAAAATGTTCTGTGCACTCTGTGCATTTAAATTCTCGGCAATTTTGTTGTTGTTGTTGTTGTTTAGCTGGCAACACTTCCGCTCGCTTTTCAAATCACTGCAATATGGCGACAGCCACTTCCGCTTGGAATGTTCGCCGACGACGACGACGAGGATAACGATTGCAATATTAATCGCAATACAAATGAGAGTTGTTGTTGTTGTTGGCCATTGTGGCTGTTCTTTTGGAGTTTTTGTCGTTGATGTTTTTCTAATTGCTGGTTATTGTTGTTGTCTTTTTGTTGTTCGGTTTTTTTCACAGCTTTTACTCTCGCTGAGACTAAACTTTCAGCGACAGTGACAAACTAACAACCAGCAAAATAGAAAGTATGCGAACAAAAAATATGTCAAGATAGCAAATCTAAAATTTTAATGCTAATGCGACAATAAAATTTTACCGAAACTTTTGATTAGCTTAGCGAGAAGAAAAGCAACGGTAATGGTAACGGAAAGGTTAAAAAAGTTAAGGCTAAAGGCTTAAGGCGAAAGGCTAAAGGTTCGTCCGTTTAAGTTTGAAACTTTCGCCTTAGATTTTTAAGCTGAAGTGTTACTTTAAATCAGGGTCTGGATAATATATAGTATATCATTGGACACTATCCAACACATCTATAATATTTAAATTTATTTCTTTAAAATTTAAATTAAGCGTTTTCTAATTTAAAAAATTTTTAAAATCTAGTCGCTTAAATTATAGAAAGGCAACGAAAATATATAATACTAAGTTAAGGACATGGCTTGGCATAGAAAAATGTCAACAAGTGAAGTCTGAAATAAAGACCGACCGAGAGAATGAATGTCGTGGGTCGCTTCGTGCAGTCGTCATCATTCCATCCTGCTTTAAAATTATGCACGCGAATGAACAGCTGCAGCTCAGTGATTGAGCATGAAAGAATGGATTCACAGAGCTCAGGATTCAGTCAGAATCCACAACGAAAACAAGTACAGAGTCACGTATGCAGTGAACGGGAGGGAGAAGAAAAGAGAGGAAGGAAGAGAGAGAGAAAGGGACAGAGAGAGTGACAGAAGCATGTATAAAAGAATTCAGAGCGGGATCCACCGCTCATAACTACGATTTCGACCTCTCCTGCAGCCTCCGTCGAGTAGCTGTTTTGATGGAACGACGAGCACAATTGCAGCTCTAATGATGGATGCCACTCTCTCTCTCTCTCTCTCTCTTTTTCGTCCTCTCCATCAACCGCTTATTGTCATCATCAGTATTGAATGCTCTTTGAATTCTACGGGGAATGCTACTTTTCAGATTTTTATACTATCGTATAGATTGTTAAAAATAAATGCTTGTCAGTTGATTCATTACCAAGAATTTAAGTGAAAAGGACGAAAAAACAAGGGAAACAAAAACTAAGAACTGTTTAATCAGTGCGAGTATTTTGATTATTATTTCGTGAAACAAAACGTGAAGCAAATAGTAAATTTACAAAGTTGTATAGTCATTTAAAAAACGTGTATAAAATATTAATAATAAATAAGAATGAATTAGACAAAATAATTAATAGAAATCGAACTTATAACGAAATCGTACATACATAAAATAGATCAAGTACTGAGTGAGGAAAGGAATTACTATAATAAATCTATTGAATGGTTACTAAGGAAATCAGTGAAATGCGATGCTTGAAGAATTTACTTATAATGCGTAAAATAGCAGAGATTTATTTATTTTATTTTTTATTTTTTTAATGCAGAGTCGATATAATTCACACGTAGTTCCTGCAAAATATCTATACTTACGTTGAATGATCAGTGATCAAGTCCAAGGTTAATATTTCTCTTCACTGATGGCAACTTCTATTACAGGCGTTTATAATGGAAAATCAAAGACCTAAAAATCAAAAATAAAAAATATATGAATTGAATTAAATCGCCAAGAAACATGAAGCTGTTGAAACATACGCAACAGCGTCTTTGATTTCATTGCCACGAATAAAAGATGAGTTGCGAAGAATGAACAAATGTTGTGAAGAGGATTGAGTAGTGAGGAAAGAGAGAAGCACTACGGATAGAATACTAACAGCAACAACACAGATAAATTGTGGTGTAGGAGCAACGGAACAAAATTACACTGGAAATATCAGCAACAGAAACAACAACAGCGACAGAAATAATAAAATAATAAAAACCAAAACAGTAACATCAATAAAACATTACCAACTACAGCAAAAACTATAACAACAACAATAAAATATTAACAACAGCACTCATAAAATATCAACAACATCATGGTTCTTGTGGTTTACGTGGTTTGTTATGCGTTTTAGTAAACCTCGAGAGGATGGAAAGAAAGGCAGTGAAGAAGAACGAATGAAGGGAAGGAAGGAAGGATGGAAGAAAGGGAGAAAGGAAGAAAGGAAGGAAGGAAGGAAGGAAGGAAGAAAGGAAGGAAGAGAGGAAGGATGGAAAAACGGAAATCGCAGCGGATGCATAATTATGAGCTCTGGTTTTGTATACGCGATTTTCGCGTCGTCGAGGGAAATTTATATTCATAACATATAGAAAACATACACACACACTCATTTACACATGAACTACACAAATACACACTCCATGAGGCATGGAGTACATGCATACATACATGCTTATATTCATATAAGAACAGACACAGAAGCAAACAGACACGCATTTGATATATGTACATACATACATAAAAACGTGTTGACAGCATGTGTGGCTGTATGGGTGTCTGTTTGTATGCGTTTGTTCGCTCTGAAGGAGGGCAATAAAAGGGAGGAGGATATGGTATGTGAGATCTACATGCATAACTGTAAAAATATTGCGCAATAAACTGGGAAGATATTGTTGCGGTTATTGTAAACACTGTATTGTTGTTGTTGTTGTTGTTAGGGCTTTTCCTGTTATAGATTATAGTGTTTGTTGTTGTTGTTGTGTTACTTATTTTTAGATCTGTACTGAATCTGAAGCAAAATTCACTTAAGGATTCACACTTCAATTACAAATTTACCAAAAAAATTTATCAGGTTATTCAAAAAAGGTATTAAAAATATTATAAAAGAACTAGTCTGCGATTTCCCTTATAATCGCATGATACAATAATTGAAAAATAAAATCTAATCGAAAAGATAATCGGACTAACGAGAAAGTCTTCGATTCGCCAAACTCGCGCGCAAACGAGGATCATCTATTTTTTAATTTTATTTTCACCTGAAAAATGAAAGTTTCTATTATTTTCCAACAACAAAAACAACAACAATAACCAGTCGAGGCACCGCTGATGAAAATGGTAAATAAACTTAAAAAAATTCTCATAGTTCAGCTTCGCTCGAATTCCGGGTGTGCTCTTTGTTTCTCTCTCTTTCTCTCTCTCTCTATTTCTCATCCGTTTCGTGAGCGTTACCCACAGCAGCATTACAGTCCATCTCCTTCGTAGAGAACCGCATAAATGCACATCTTCACATTTTGATTCATTATGACAGGTAAAAAAATTGATGCCACGACTAAACCCAGAAGCGAGCGTGGAAAATAAATGGCGACGACAACATAACGGAATTTCATGGAAAGTGAAAAAGAGTAAAAATTTAGGTAAAATGAGTGGGTGTTTGGCGGGGTGGAAAGGGGAGAACATGAAGAATGAGATGAGAGGAAGTGGAGGTACCTTTTTGGTTTTTTCTTGCTCGTTTTTGAAGATGTCGAAACATAAGCGAAGTATATGAAGAGTAATCGAAAAAAATTGAAAAAGAATCAAAAAAGAGCGAAAAATTTGATGACAATAATGTTGCTGTTGATGCTGATGGTGATGCTGATGGTGATGGTGATGCTGAAGATGGTAGTGATGTTGATGACAATAATGATGCTGGTATTTCTGCTGCTATTTCATTTGAATGACAAGCAGGATGATCAGAGTGAAGTCAGTCAGTTAGTCGCAGTGTGGCGGCGGGACTCATCCTCTCAGATCCCTGAGTGTCTATAATGTATATATTCTTCAGACTCATCTCGCGGTATTAAATCTTGTTACGTTCCTTTTTTTATATTATTATTTGTTACACGCATCCTTGAGCATCCTTGAAATGCAGCGGCAACAACAGCAGCTCCGGGGCGATGATATAAAGTTAGTATGTAGAATGTACGTGTTGTCAACATGGAAGGGAAGGAACGAATTATGGCTGCGGGGGAGTGTAGGGGGAATAGTGATATGAAAAACAGGAATATTTTAAAGCATTTGTTTTCACTGAGACTATAAAACTGCGCTTTCTTATGTATGAAGTGCAAATGTGACTTTAATATGTGAAATTTAATATAACACCGTAATTTAATTTTCAAAAAAGGTGGAATGAAGAAAATTAAATTGTTTTTTATGCACTCTGATAATTTAAGAATTTAATGTAAAAAACTAACACGGAAACCTGCGCTGCTGATGGACTCTACATCTGAACAGATGATGGATCTGTACATTCTCTACATTTAATACCTTTGATGCTGATGTAGAGACCATTGGGTCCACTCCTCCATTGAGACCACTGCAATAATTCCTCCATGAGACATGACGCGTACTGAACTCGATAACAATTGTAACTCCTAAATCTGTTACAGTCATCCCCGGATTAAATGGCTTGGATGACTAACACGAACAATCAACAAGAACTCTGATTATTATTGAGTACTTTCTGAATTCCCACTGAATGATCTCTGTCTGTCTATCTCCCTTCACTTTTTGACAATCTCCCTACTATTGACTGTTAACAGTCACTTGAACCCGCCGCGCGTTGGACTAACAATCCACTCAGTTTGACAAATTGCCAAATTACTGGCTCTCGAAGCACGCACACAACCCCTCACAACCGTCTCTCTCTCTCTCTATCACTCTCTCTCATACTCTTTCCCTCTCTTCCTCTCTTTCTTTCTCGTTTTTATTACTGGTCTCTCAGCTTTCGCACTCAGCCCATGCATCACTCACGCAGACAAAAGCATCACCTCATCACTCCCCGGATTTTGCGGCTAGCTTATCAACTCGACTGGGGGGCATTATTTGCATATAAGTCAAAATCATGCTATTCTTCTTTTTATTCTTCTCTCGTCCATTTTCCATTCCTCTCTCACTCTCTCTCTTCACCAGCCAAACACCACATCATTTATCAAACTATAAAACCTTAAGAATAGCGGGGAGGAGAAATTAAATTAAGCCAAGCTTCGCCTTTTTTTGCTCTGATGCTCTACACGTACACATATAATTCAGCAACATTTTTTCATAGTAGAAAATATAGTGTTCTCTTTTTTTCGTGGATTTTTTTATCTTGGACAATTTTTGATATCATCCTGTTACAGGAGAAGAAGGTCATGCATCACACCAACGGCGACCGGAATTAATGACCATCACTTTGAGCGAGTGACACAACCACAAACAATTTGTTACAACATGTTCTCGGGGCACTTTCGGGATGTCAGTCGCGCAATGCTTGTGTGGTTGATGATGTCCTTGTTACATGGTTTGAACAGAGTTCTCATTGACGTTGACGTTGCTGTAGGTGCTCTTGTTGTTGTTATTATTATACATTTACTACGACTGAGTAGTTGCTCGCTTGCAACGTTGCTCTTTAACCTGCTACACAACGGAAGTGCAACAATATTTAGTATCTCAGTGACTTGGTGAGAGTTGGTTTCAGAGAGGATACCTCTACTCCTTGATACCTCCTGTCCTTCCTTTTTTTGCTCCTCTCAAAACTCCTACCTTCCTTCCTTCCTTCCTTCCTTATTCCTTCCTTCTTTCCTGCCTTCTTTCCTTCCTTCCTTCCTTCCTTATTTCTTCCCCTTCTTCCTTGCTTACTCTCTTCCTTTCTTCCTTCATTTTGACAACAACTCATGACTCTCTGCTTTTCAGTCACTCTGCGTGTTTCACTTACTGTCTCTATCGGCCTGTTATCTGTCTCATTCTCTTTTGCCCGACGGGCCAAACATTTATCGAGCAATTAATGTGAACAGCAGCAGCTGCTGTTGCTACCGTTTTCTGACACTGACAACATAAGCGCTGCCATGCTGAGTTGTTGTTGTTGTTGTTCTTTTGCATGTTCGCTGCTGCCACATTCAGTCACGTGGAGCTCGTCTAGTGTACTCGTCATGTAGTTCAAGTTTGTTATCCTTGTTGCGAGCTCCTGGAGACGGATTCCTGCGTTTGTGTGTGTCGCCAGGTTGAAATCAGAGAAGCTTTGTTGTTGGCAACCAATTTGTAGTAACTAATTTGCCTCTCAGGGCCTCTCTTTTGTGATCTGACTGAGTACTCTTATTGAGGTTGTTATTGTTGTTGTTATTGTTGTTGTTATTATCGTTATTCTAGGCTTTGGTTACCTAATGAGAGTTTCTTGATAAAGATTATTGAGTTTTAAGCGCGATTGATTACTAAGGATATTCCAGAAATTAATAATAATAATAATATCGATAATATTCTATCTTAGTTCCTTTTTAATATACTCATCTTCTCTCCAGCGGTTCCGACTCGTTTATTATTTTCACTTCTTTGCTTTAAGTCACGCTTTTTCATTGGTATTCATTTGTGTGGCACTGACACAAATACAACAACAAAATAACATCTTCGCAAATTGGCTTGGTCGCCAACAATCGCCCCCGATAGAGCACAACAACAGCTTTCAGAAAATATTTAGTCCGTGTTGCTGTTGTTGCTTTTGTTGTGTGGTTGCACGACATGCCGAGAGACTTTCCGGCATCTTTGCTATAAACGTGCCTCAATAAACTCCATTGAAATATCAAAGAGAGGGAGAGCTTTTTAACGACGACAATTGTTGTTGTTGTTGGGTCAGGTGCGAAAGGAGTTCGTCTTTTAAATGTTTAAAATAATGTTAAATAAATACGAATTAATTATGTGCAACAAATCATTTAAGGATTATTATGTATACTGTCTATAATGATGAGGTCCTTTCTTCTAATGTCTTCATTCTTCATATCCCAATGTCCCCGTTCTTTTTTGACCTTTCCACTATTTCGATATCTTCTCTCAACCGCTTCATCAGCTCATTAATAACCGAGGTTTCATTCAATCACTTCATTCATTCACTTAATCGAACTGATTTTCTTTTCGTCTTTTAAACGTACTCGTGTTGAGTACTCAAGAGTCTTCAAATCTTTTTAAATCATCTTCTACATCGCCAAGTTTAAGTTTCCACTCTTTCCCCTCTGTCTCCCTTCGCTCTCTCTTTCACTCTTATATTCTGGATTTCATTATTGGTCATTTTCTGCTGTAATCATTTTCACTTTTTATCCTGCCATTTTTTCATTTCGTTTGTTTTTATGTTGATTTGAAGCTTATTAATTAAAAAAAATGCCTCGAAATTACAGATTTAGCGGAAGTATTCTTCCATGTAATTCCATTGTAAGATGCTGCCAGCGATGATGCGTTTAACATCATTATCATCTTCCTTCCTTCACGTTAATTTTTAACATCCTCTCTATCCGTCTCTTTATCTTCGAATTCATTGTTCACCTTCTTTATCATCACAGTCTTCCCCTCGACAATTTCACTCTCGTCGTAGAATATTTACACCTTCTTTATAACTTTTCTTATCCCGAGGATTATAATCCTTATCATAATAAGCATTATCATCTTCTTGCTTATCACGTCATCATGTTCTCTTCGTATTAATCAGCATCCACTTTTTAGACTACTCATTATTTCCACCATTCACGTGAAAATATGCATCACTATCATCATCGACATCATCACTTCCACAACGCCAACATCCTCAACATCAACATAATCTTAATTTTAAATCCTCATTTTTAAGTCTCATCATAGATTTTTCTTTCTCTTCACAATCTTCATCATCGTATATAGCGTTATAATCATTATCGCCTTTACCATCTTTATTATATTCGCTTTTAACGTCTTTATCATCATCATGTTAACATTCACATCATCTCCATCATAATAGCTTTTTTCTTATTATTAACTACGGAGAATCTTAATTGTTGATCCTTTCTACGGTAACGAAGTGGTTCCTTAACTTTTTACGTTTCTTTTTTCGCACTTTTTTGCCAATTTTTCTTTTATTTCATTCTTTATAAAAATTAGCAAATCACTGAAATGAAGGCGTATGAGTGATGTTGGAGGGGGGTTGGGGGGTGTGGCTGAGAAATGAAGCCGCCAATTAACACAGCCACTCTTTTCACTTGTTTTACTTTTTCTTTCATCCCAGAGTTGGTCGGATGATAGCCGGCGATTTATGCTTTGATCGGGTAAATTGTAAAGAAATCAAAGTGTAAAGAGATTAAAATCTCTAATGAAGGAGAACAAGGAGAATACGAAGAAGACCACGAAGGATAAGCTGCAAATAATTATGCTTGTTGCGATTAAAAGAAAGTCATTTTAGAGGTTTATTAAAGAAAACTACAAAGAAAATTAATTGGCGTCTTCAACAATACGATGGTAACTTAAACGATGATTTAAACGATAATGTAACGGATAATTCAAACAAGTATTTATAGAAATTAATTACATAAGAAATGGATTCAGAATTCTTGAGGAAATCTTTTAAGCTCTAAATACTCGATTATATGTAGGTATTTCTTCATCATTCTTTTCAATAATGTAATAAAGGAATAAAAAATGGCTGATCGGAATGAGAACCAATATAAATAATTTTATATTTAAGAATATTTATTGTATAATAATTATAAATGATTGTAGATATAAAAAATAAAAAAGAACGAAGCTTCTTTTGTACTAATTTTCTTCGAAACAATAAAAAAAATCAAAAAGTTAGGAAAGTTTAAAGCAACAACAACAAAGAGCCAACAAAGGGATAATAAAACAATAACAAGGAAGACAATAAAACAACAAAAGCAACTACAACAACATCAGAAGCGGCTTCAGACAATAAAATTGCAGAAACCATGCAGCGAATACTTAATAGAAACCTTGTTGTTGTTTTACTCTGTTGTTGTTGTACTGTGTATTGTTATTTTTACGCTTTTTGAAGTTCCTGTTGCTACTGCTATTTAGTTGTTGTTGTAATTTTTCCCGAAAGATCGCCGCCGCAAAAGCTTGAGGATATACAAGTGAATTCTTTTATTATCCTTTGTGTGGTAAAACAAGCAACTAAAGTAGCCTTGGCACACCCAAGGGTGTGGCAGACTTTTTTAGTTTTTATATTTTTTCAATTCTTCCGTTTTTCATTTATTTTTGCTTTACTTTTCAACCATTTCACTCTTTAATCTTTGCTAGTGTATTTGTGTGTGTTTGTGTGTCTGTGTATGTTTTTATGTGTGTTCCCTCGCAACTGCTAATTATTATCCTGCAGCTCTTTAAAGTCGTTTATTGCCAAAGGCCTTTAATTCAGTTCAGGGCTAAAGTTTTGCTTAAGATTCAAATGAAAAATCGAGTAATTGCTTTAATATTTCGAGATGATTTTTCGAGGATTTAAAGTCGAAAAAAATACCCGCAAAAATGAAGTGATTACTGTACCTTAACAATGGTTCTGCTTCTTAAGGTTATTTAAATTACATATCATGAGAATTTTCGCTAAGCATCGAAATCATTATATATCAACCCGATTAAATCAGTGGAATCCGAGTTAAATTTACTCCTTTAAATTATTCCTTAGATTGGTGTATTTCCTAAAACTATGCTACACGCTACGCTACACACTTTGAACTGCAAATTAAACATGTTTCGCGCCTTTGAATGCCTCAGGCGACAAGCATCTCTTGAGACTATCTGATTATCTCATCATAGAGCATCATGAACACAGGGTAGAATTATGATTAGAGAAGGGAGAGAGTGGAGGAGCGAGAGAGAGATAGAAGGAAAGATTAACAGAGAGGGAGAGAGAGACAGAGAAAAGGAGAGAGAGCGGGAAACACGTGGAGCTCTCATCGTTTTTTGATATTCAAATCATGTACAGCCGAAAATTTCTTACAAAGCTTCAGGGACACACTGCAGGAGTCTGAGGTGCATATTTAGAGAATTCTACGAGCACACAAACTCCCCGCTCTCCCCCCCCCCCCCCCCTCTCTCTTTCTTCCTCTCTGTCTCTTTCTCTCATACTTCTCTCTTTACACTTTTACGCACGTGTTTTTTATGCCTGTCCTGTTCCTTACTCTACACTATTTCGCAAATGTGGACATCAGAATATCTGTAGAATGTTCATATGTACGTCGATATTTCCTTTGAGCTTCATTCATTTACACTAGATATAAAAAAATACAGCAAAAACTGGGAGGGGAGGAAATTTACTTTAAAATAGAGTAGCGTACTTTTGACTCCATGACAAATATGACACCACGATTTGCATTCAAAGCATAAACTGGCAAAAAAGTTCTGTCAGTCTCTCACTTTAGGAACTGTCAAACGCATAACGTTACATTATCTTACGTTACGTTACGTGTGTTAAAGAATTTTTTGTTTTTTTTCCTGTTGAATTTTTATTTTTGAACAACGGATTCAAATATGAAGATAACTCAATTTCGAGCCAAAAGCAATGCATAGAATAAATTATGACATCTTTTTTACATATCCTTCAAGTAATTTTGGAGATCATGATTTCATCGTCGTCTTCCTTTTCTGGTGGGTTGCCAGATACTCTTATGTTACTTTTTGTCTTATTCTTTTTCTACCCTCCCGTCGTTATTTTGCCCTTAAGGAGTTACAGGAATTGAAAAGCGTTTACCTTCTTTAACCGCGATTCATTCATGAGTTTATAGAAAAACGGAGGAAGGTGGCGCGAAGAAGGGGGCTAAAGGAAGATGACGAGCAAGATCTACTATCTACTAACATTTAACTGTATTTAATGCCAAAAGCAAATTCATAGAACCTCCATCTGAGGTGAACACATGGGACGAAAATGGTTCGTGCCATTCGCACGGCAGACAGCTTCTGGCATCCATCCTTGTTGTTTGCGTATCTTGCTTTAGCTCCTTGAAGCAGTCCATGATTTGCTATGATGATGATTTCCTATCGACTGCCAGAGCATCGTCCGCGGGACTTCCCAGTTTTGATTTTTTTTCGGGGGTTTCTTTCTCTATTTATAGAAATTCTGTCTTCCTTCTTTTCAAGAATAGTCTCAACCTCTCTTCGTTTTTCTCTATATCTCTGTTTATTCATTTCTCATTCTGTCTATTAGTTTATTTCTCTCTCTCTCTCTCTCTTTATCTTTCTCTTTCTCTGCCTCTTTGTCTCTCACTCTCTATTGACCTCTGTCTCTATTTGTTTCTCTGTATATCTTCTAGCACCATATCACTTTCCCAATTCAAATTACAGAAAGTCAAACAAGCGCTACAAAGTGTGCGGATAAAGAAGGTTGGTAAGGGGGGGGAGGGAAGTGCGGTGTTGGGTTTATGGAGAAACCCAGTAGAGGTCTCTAAACTGTAGAGAACCAAAAAAATCAGGAAAAACCAAAAATTCAAAATTTTTCTAGGAAACAACTACGAGTATGTAACTCCGTCTACAAAATAAAATAATAAAACAAAATAAAATCTAAATAAAGCAATAAAACATCAAAAATAAAAACAAAAATCCATTGATATGTTGATATGTTGAAATATTTGAAGTAAGCACATCCTTCATGCGTCTGCATATCTTGCTTTTGTAGCTTCTGGTGCCGCTATGAATTTCCCTTGTTGACTTTTGCCAAAGACGTTCTGCTGCGAAACAAAGTACCGCACACACACATACACACAGAGTAACATACTTACACACACGTACATTTACACTAACGTCTCAGGACATGTTGACAGCAAAGAAAAGCATTCTTAAAAATCTCAAAACTCAAGATTTTGTCTCTCTCTCTCTCTCCCTCTCTCTCTGTGTGTCTTCCCCTCCCTCTCCTCCACAACAATACTCTTTCCCTCTTCCACCCCCCCCACCCCCCCCCCCCCCTCCCAATCCGTTTAGTAACTCGCCTGATACAGTTTCCTCTTGCTTTTACTTGTATTTTTACTACTTTTTCTTTTGTTTTATTTGTATACCTTTTATATGTAAAACTTCTTTCTTCTGTTCTTTCATTTCTTTCTATACATTTTTCATTTCTTTTAATTTTTGTTCCTTTTATTATGTTTTTACAATATTTTTCTTATATATTTTATTTTTATACTTCTTTTTTGCTACCATTTTTATTTTTATGAAGTGTAGAAGAAGTGTTTATTGCATTTTCTGCACGTTTCAGGTTTTGCTCTTATCCGCAAATACACTCACATGCATACTATACAATCAAGGTAACCGACACATATAAAATCGCACTCACACACACACACACACACACGCACTCACAAAATAACAACTCTACTCGATGTATTGCGGCGTTGAGTTGCTCCACATCGCGTCTCTCGAGTCGAAAATATTTGCACCTCGATTTTAGACTATTTTTCATTCTGTAAAAAAGCAGCGAACACATACACATGTACACAATCACACAGACACACATTCGTACAGCATCCTACCCACACACAGTCATACACATTTCTATCCACTCATACCCACATTCATATTATTTACATTTACACGCATTTATTCTGCATTGCATTTCCCATTCTATGTGGATATTTATTTCTCTCTCTCTCTCTCTTTCTCTCTCTCTCTCTCTCTCTTTCATTGGTAGATTTTTCTTTTCTTTTTCTATACATTTTTTGCAAATTTTATTAGTTTTTTTGCTTCACTTCTTTCGTTTTTCATGAATGTTCTAAATCCGGTTTCCAATCAAAACGTTTTCCAGTAAACGACTAACATCGAGTCACTGTATACCCGTAAATGCTTGAATGTAGTTAATTTTGCTTCCTTCCTTATGAAATAAGTATGTGTGTGTGTCTTTGTGGATGGACGGAAAGAGAGAGAGAAAGAGAGAGAGAGAAAGAGAGAGAGAGAGAGAGACAGAGAGAGAGAGAGAGGTAGAGAGATACAGAGTGTGGACGGTACTCTGAAAGGACTCAGCTACTGCAAACGATTGCTTATTTATTCGCTATCAAGATCAGATGAGCTCAATTAAATGGCTACAAAATTACACTCAATAGACTCTCAGTGATTTTGATTTTCTTTCTCGCCGATTCGATTTTGGACCAATTCAGCTGATCTCCAACGGAACTAAAAATACAAAATCTGAGGTCGATGTGAAGCTCGTCTATCACAAAGTTCGAAAGTCTTAAGGATATTTCTTGGCTTCTACTATGGAAACTTTCTTGAGGAACTCTAAAGTATATAGTACTCCATTGTAGGAAAAACCTCGATTGACATCAGAAAAAATATTTCAACAAGATTTACCACAAACTTCAATGAAAACTCTAGCAACAATTTGTAGAATTTCATTCATTCCATCAATTTTCATTAATGAATCAACAGCTTCAGCATCAGTGTAACTTTAGTAAAACGCCTTTGGGTTGGATTTTTCTGCAGTTCCGTTTTTCTTCAACCAATTTGCCTCCATCCTCATTCTTCTGTTCTCTGGATCTCTGAATGTCTGAAAAATAGACACGCCACACACAGTTCAACAGTTCCGCTTCTTTTCAACTCGTCAAACACTCTTCCCTCAATCACTTAATCCATTCAGCAAAAAAGTAGCCAGACAGATCAACAAAATCAACCAGAGAAGAATATAAAAGAAGCCGGACATGAGTACAAATGAAAAACCAAACCGTTGAATCAACCGATTGGATAGACGGAGATATGAACAGATACATAGACACACATACACATGCATTAGTATAAACATACAAACATTCAAACAGAGAAACAAAAACAATACGATAGCTGTTGATGGACATTCAACCTAAAACGTCAGAGCGTGACTCTGCCATTTTATTATCATTCAACTATTTCACGTACGGATATCGCAGTATTAACACCCCACAACTGTAACAACAACAATAAAAACAACAACAATAAAAACAACAATAATAACAGCAACAACAGCAATAACAACAACAACAACAATAACAACAACAGCAATAAACCCAGCAACAACTGAACAAACCGCTAGAGCTGCAAATTGCGGACAACCCCAAAGTTAACACTATTTTATATCCGTACAGAAGGGAGCAATAAAAGGATAATTTTGTCCCCCTAGGGAAGAAAGTCGGAAACGAAAGAAAGCAATGGAAGAAGCAGACACTGCAAGGATAACTGTAAGGATAATGAAAACTTATGTCCGACATTGATTAGCTAATTTAAGGCCAGGCCAGGCCAGTCAAAGTAGAATGAATGTGGTGCGAAAAAAAAGACAGCAAGCAAGGAGGAACGTGCTTCTGTCTGGAATAGAAATACCAGAAAAACACAAGAAAAACACCTTAAAAAAAAAAGAATCGTAAACTTTAAATATAACAGAACTATAAAGTAGTTGAGCATTATAAACATTTTAGAGAAAACGGTTTTCCTTATGAATTTATATTTTTGTGTACATGTTTATGGTTATTTTTATGAAAGAAGTAAGAAGAACAACCTTTAAGACTGAAATCTATTTGAACTCTTTTGTACCAGAATCTGTTGGCATCTTTAACAAATCAAAGAAAAGTATGATCGAAAATTAGAAGAAACAGAAATTTTTAAATTGATTTTGAATTGAATCTTTCAGATTAGAATCTACTGGAAACTTAAACATATTATTAACAATAATTTGTAGTACCAGAATCTTAAGACTACAATTTCTTTGGAAATATTTTTGACTAAAATTCTCTGAATTATTATTACCCTTTTTATTGTTGTCGTTTCTGTCGGTGCATTTTGAAGTCTCCTTTAATTAAATTCCTCTTTAAGTTAAATTCTTTCACCTCCGGAATCAGTATTATTAAAAAAGTATGGGTGTGGCGAAAAAATCAATTTTAACCTTTAAATATTTACGCTGAAATTAACTCAAACAACCACGTCTCTCTATACATCTCTTGCTTTTACTCTCTCTCTCTTTCCCTCTCTCTCTCGCTTTGTCTCACTTTCTCTCACACTCTCTCTCTCTCTTTCTTTCCAGGTCGCTTGGATGCATTTCGAGCAATCTGCCATCCTGACGGTGCACAATCACGTGATCACGCGTAATCCGCGCATCAGCGTGACACACGATAAACATGACCGCCATCGCACCTGGTATTTGCACATTAATAATGTGCACGAGGAGGACAAAGGACGGTACATGTGCCAGATTAATACCGTTACAGCGAAGACGCAGTTCGGCTATTTAAATGTTGTGGGTAAGTAAAGCGTTAAAATGGTTTATATAAAAAAACAGATTCAATAAAATTGTTCACGATGCATGGATGCATGATGATATCAGGGACGCATGTCAAATGAGATGATAAAATTTTAAATTTTCAAAAAGAATTTTATGTTTCATATTAAAAACCGTGTGTATCATGCAAGGAAATTGTATCGTTTAGAGTTTTTTGTTGAGATAAAAAATGGGAAAATTTTATGTCATGCGACATTTTTTACCCAATATCATAAATTTATGGTTACATTAAATTCAAATACGAAAATGTTCAATAATAATATAATAAATTATTACAATATATTGTATATAAAAATTACTACAACACAATAAGGTTTTTGTTGTTGTTGTTGGTACTGTTACTCTTCCCGTTCTATGTTTTTGTTGTTGATTGCATTATTTCCCTTCACAAGAGTCAAAAGAGTCAAACACAGGATCTACAAAGGTACGAAAATAAACAACCACAACAGCAACTATTAAAAAAAGAAGCAGAGGAGTAAGGAAAAAAATAAAAAGAAGAAGAAGAAGAAAAAGAAGAAGAAGAAGAAACCATCAACCACTTGTTTATTCTCATCCATAGAGACTTAATGAGTTCTTGACTTTTGTTCTTGAGCTGCTTTGCAACTCTTCTTTTCTACTTAACAGCCAAACTAAAGCGAACATAAAACGACAGGACACGCCTGCCTAATTCTCAAGGACCTCCTCCTCCTCTCGCCCTTTTCCGAAAAAAGAAGTCGCTTCAGTTAGAAAGAACTTCTTACCACGGAATACTCGAAGAACATGCAGAAAAGTGAAGAAGAAACAAAAAAGAAGACTCAAGAAAGATGTTGAAACAAATGATGATGATGATGATGATGAAGGGAAGAAGACGGGGGTAAAGACGAAGTATGACACTTTGAAATTGAATAAATGGAAAGTTTTCTCTGTTTCGTTGTTGTTGTTGTTGTTCTTGTTGTTTTGCTTTTATACTTAAATTTGTCTTAAATCGTCGAAGGAGAAACGCTAAAGTAGTCAATGAATGCGAATGACGACGACGCCTTCGCATAGAATCATCATAAAAACAAAAACAACTTAAATAACAACAACAGCAACAAAACAACAGCAAAAACTACGCTAACAAGAAAAGGAAGACGACTAACAACAACAACGAGAACAACAATAATAACAACAACAAAAAGAAGCAACCTAGCATCAAATAATTGAAGAAGTACTTCTTACTTGCAAAGTTTTTCAATTCGTTGTCGTCTTATGTTGTTGTTTATGGTTTTTGTTGTACTATAATTATTATTATTGCTGTTGTTGTTGTTGTTATTATTATTATATTTCTTATGCCCTCTTAATGACGAAATAATTGCAAAAATAATTTGCTACCCTCTCTTTTGAAATATGAAGTGTAAAATCATTGATGTGGATGGTGTGGCAGCGGGATTTTAGGGTAGTAGGGTTAAAAACATAAGATGTGTAGGTAGTTCTTGTTTTTGACGGATTATTTGAAGAATATTGTCACGCAATTCAATCTTATAATTTTCATTTCCCATAAAAAGAAATCTCTTCAATTCAAAAGTCGATTACGAATTTAATAGCGTGCGATTTTTTCTAAACACACTTTTTATCATCTCAACTACAATACTATACAAATTACGAGTATTCCGCAGATGTTCCTCATTGAAAGTTTAAATCACAGCGATTTTTATTAATTTTTAAATTTTCTCTTCCTCTCTGCTTCTGCGTTTCCAGTTCCGCCCAACATAGATGACTCGCTCAGTTCGAGTGACGTCATCGTGCGCGAGGGCTCCAACATCTCGTTGCGTTGTCGAGCGACAGGCAGTCCGCGGCCGGTTATTAGATGGAAGCGGGACGATAACTCGAGGATAATGATTAATAAAAATCATATTGGTAAGTTTATAAATGGTTCTCTTTCACTCTTTCGTAAATCTTGTATCTGCCTTTTTTCATCTCATTCTCTCTCCTTCTCTTTTTTTCCGTATGTACTTCTGCCTGGATTTCTTCATTCATCCGGCAGTCAACGAGTGGGAAGGAGACACCCTGGAAATCACACGAATATCGCGACTCGATATGGGCGCCTATCTGTGCATCGCCTCGAATGGAGTTCCGCCGACGGTGTCAAAGCGAATCAAAGTTAGTGTTGACTGTAAGTAGACAAGATGAGCTGAATGCTCAGCCCATCAGGCCCCTTTTTTCTTTTATTTTTGTGAGGCTCTTTTTTGAGTACAAAACAATAAAAACAACCATTGAACAAATAGCCAATAATCTGTAGAATATTAAAATAAATTTATAGTAGAATAAAAAGTACCTTAAAGTGAAGTTGAGTATGTAATGTATAAAAAAGTCGGCCCTTTTAAAAAACAGAAAACCTGCTCTGAAAAACTCAAACTCCTTTCAATGTTTTTAATAAAAATATAGTATATAAAATTCTGTATCCATCGGAAATGAAAATGTTGTTTTGAGGATACGGTGGATGGCTGGAAGGGTCCAGAGTAAAACAAGTAATTTCGATTATTGCAATTTTGGATTCGGCAACGCAACCTTGTTGCCTCCACTATTTACTTTAATTTTTATAAAGCCTTTGGCGATGTATGTGAATTCGCCATAAATTTCCAGAGTCTCATATAAAAAATGCAATAACAACAACAACAACTACTACAAATACCAAAAAAAACCCCCCAGCTTTCAAAGTAAACTACTCGCATGTACATAAAAATGTTTGAGGACGCCGCAGGCTTAACGTAGACTGTGAACTCCGGTGGACAACTCTTTCAGGTGGGTAAAAAAGGACGAAGAAAAACAAAGTATCAGAGAACCAAGAAAAAAACAAGATGGACCTCAAATAACTGCAGAGCAAATCTGTGAAGCATAAAGCTGTACATCACACGACGATGACAATTCGCGAGGAAAAACAAACTTACACATTTTTTGTGTCTATATAAAATAGAAGAAAAGAGAAACAAATTTATTGCATGTGAGAAAAAAAATGTACAAAGAGTTTGTTTTCAAAGAATTTATGCAGAGGTTGCGGATGAGCAGAGGTTGTGGATGAGTAGAGGTTGCGGATGAGCCGAAGTTGAATGAGCATGAATCAGGTGACTCTGATGAATCTGAATCGTGAACAATATTTTAGATGTCCGTATTATAAAAAGGAAAATTATTTTATTTGTTGTTGTTGTTCTATTCAAGGCTGGTGTAATTTTTTCGTTGTCATACATACATACATGTCATACAAGCGTGTCATATATTTCGCCATATGTTATCATCGTCAAAGAAAGTTGACAACACAGAGCTGCAAATCAAAAGTGACAACAAAGCGTTTAGATTCTCTTCGTGGCAACAAATCTGTCCTCTTGACAACAAATCTCTCTACTTGGCAACAAAAACAACAACTATTCAAATGTCAAAAGTGACAGCAGCTGTCATAAAAAACGAGAGACACATGTTGATGATAAAAAGTCTGCAAAACATCAGAAGAAACTAAAAATATTTTGAAAAAAATAATAAAAGTTGCATTTCATAGCTTTTATGATGATTTTTTGTTGTTGTTGGTGTTCTACGTGGTCGACACCTCTTCCTCTTCCTCGATATTCTCTCTTTTCTCCTCATCAATCTCTCTTTTCTCCTCTTCAACTCCGCTTTTTGTCACTAAGGCTGGTAAAATCTGTAACAAACACATTAGATCCAAACAGACAGGACTTCGGTTGGGTTGGTTGGGGTTCTTGGGTCGGTCGGATCGGTTGGGTCAGTCTGCCAGTCTGTCAGCAAAACATCTGTTCATTGCATTGTTTTGTCATTACCTTGGCTTTTGTTGTTGTTATTCTCAAATTATTTACATAAAAATTCCGCAGGACATAAGCATAAAAGTCGTAAGAAAAACTCACAAAGAAAAGAGCATATCACATGAGCATATCACATCAGTCAAAAAAGAGCCTGAAGCAGGATGGACCCTCATTTTCACTCTTCTCAACTTCTTCTCACTCTTTAATATTCTGACTGACTGACTGATAAATGATGTGAAATTTCTGGCTTGCAAGCTACTTGCATGAAATGTCAACTGAGTTATCCTTTGAATGTCCTTTTTTGAATGAAACGGTGAATAGAGGAAGAGACCCGGAGAGGAGAAGAGATTGAGAAAGAAAGCGCGTGCTCGAATTTTTAGCAGTAAAATTTTTTGCAACCTTTTTAAAATTTGTGTTGTTTTCCAAACTTTTAACATTAACATTTTATTTATTTCCTTTTCCTTGTCCTGTGAGACAGGACAACGAGAATGATGAAGATTTCATGTATGTGGGTGTGTTCTTCCATGTAAAAGAAATTACACACATATTCTTATTATTCATAAATATTCTTTTATGTGTATTTTAACTACATGTTGAATACTGATTTGTTTTTACAGATCGGTCAACATCTATTGTCATTTCCCTTTTTGCTTTATTGTTTTCTTTCGGTCTATCTTCTTTATTTTTCCAAGGTCTTTAATTCCGGTTGGTAGCCGGAATTCCGGTTTTTCAATATTCTTTTTATTGTAATTCTTGTCTGCTTAGCTAAATTCAGTGTAACTTTAATATATGCTTAAGCTCTGTATGCTTATACTTGTCCAATTCTTTCGACTTTCCGTCTCACGTCTCTGGATCTTCTAGGCTTCATATTCTATCTTTCACCTTCTCTCTTTCATCTTATTCTTAAGAAAGTTTCCCCAAAGATATGGAACCCTATAAAGAGTTCCCTTTCATATTATAATGAGAATCCTTTAAGATTTTCTTATATTCTTCTTATGACAACCTTTGACATATGTATTTACCTTTGACTTACATTTAAATGTTTACCTATTTCTGTCCATCATCACCATCAGCTTTCCTTCATTCTTTAGTCATCTTTCAGTTTTCTTTTTACGAATTTCGCACCAGTTTCATTTCGTATCATATCAGATCTTCATTTGCCGTTCCTCAACTTTGATCTCTTAGCTCTTTTATCTCTTTCCGTTTATATACATATATTATATATGGTGGTGTATTCGATTGTGTACCTTCGAGTATCACACACATCATTCATTTCAATTCAGTTGACTTTGAAGTCCTCTTAACTTTTCTGCTCCTATGTTTTTTTTTCTGCTACGAAGTTGTTGCTGCGTGATTCATAGAATTCAATTGAGAAACATTGGATGAAAATCACACAGCGTTCGATTATATCTTCAAATCACTTGTATACACTCTTCAACACACTCACAGCACTCTCATTTATTGATAGAGGCATTCATACAGATTAATAAAGTAGATGATTCAGTTTATTTCAAGTGTATTTGTTGTTCATTTTAGTTTTTGTTAAGGAAAATCTTATAGTTGTTCAAAGTTGCTAACGAAATTAAATATTTACACACCGTTTTTCCTTATCCCAATAGTTTTTTTGCTATTCTATTATCATCCTATTCCTCATCAACTCAAGGAAAATCATCGTCACCCAATCAAGTGGCACTCCAAAGAAATCCACACCAGAAGAATGACTGAAAAGGTAGTGAAATAAAATTTAACGAAAAATAAAAGCATGATATAAATTTTCCACCTAAATGATTCTTTCATGACAAATTTGTGTAAATAATGATTTGGCTCAAGAGGTCCTTGTGTCCTCGAGAGCATCGAGCTGCTTGTTCAACATTTCCGTTTTGCTGCCATCTCCTGTCGCATCCTGCAGCAGTCTGTCGCATCCCGAGCTGTCTGTTGACAATAGCAATTGACACTGACGACAGACAGCGAGCATCCGGAGAGAGAGAGAGAGAGAGAGGGAGAAATCCTTTCTTCATTTGGTGTCCTTCTGAGTACCTCATTTAGTGGATGCCATTGTGTAAATTAGCGACAAAATCAAGCGAAAATAGCAGCCTGCTTTTAGACTTTTGATTTAAAGTCCTCTTTCTCTCCCTCCCGCTCCGTTTTTAGCACTGTCTCTCTCCCTCTTTCGCTCTTGGTTAGTTTATTGTTGTCTTTGGTAATTTTCAGCTGTAGTTAAACGACGTGGATATTGAAGTGGATAGAAACGTGTTAGCAGTTAATGAGAGAGGTGAGAAGTAAATGGACAGTGAGACGGATGATAAAAGGATAAAAAAGCTAATTATATAATAAGATTTGTTTTAAGCAACTGAGTGACACTAATTAGCTGGTGAATGCTTCTGCTGGATTATGTAATAAAGATTCATTGGTGTTTGCTTTAGTGATAAATAACTGAAGAATATTAAAATCACGACGGTGAAGTGGAAATGGTTTTTGATCATAGTGAAATCATAAGGATTCGTTCTCAATCTCAGATAAAAGATAAAAGAAGAATGATCGGGGTAGATAAATTGAAAAGAAGATCAAAGATATAGGATAGAAGATTAAAAATCGAAGACCTAAGATAGAAGTTCAAAGATTGAAGATAGAAAGTAAAAGATTGAAGGTCGGATATCGAAGATTTAATATCAAAAAAAGTGACAGAGGTCCAAAGATCAATATGAAAATCAAAGACCAAAGATAGAAGTGCAAATATATAAATATAAAAAGAGAAGTCAGATGATGAAAGGTCCAAGATTGAAGATCTAGAATTGAAAATCGAATACTAAGGAATGAAAATGGAAGATCAGGGACCAAACATCGAAGATATTATATGGAAAATGCGATTAAAGATGAAGTTCAAAGGTATATCAATAATTTTTCAGGTAGAGGATGAAATGGACGATCAAACTGCAAATTGGAAGACAAAAGGCAGAGAATGAAAGACGAAGGACGAAATATGAGGGGTCTATAAAAGTATAGAACCAAGAATAAGGACGGATAAAGACAGAAATCGATGACAATAAGTGAGGATAATAAAAGATCGAAGATGATGATATATCAAAGAGGGAAGATGAAAAATGAATATAGGATTGGAATCCACATGGAATGGTACGATATTACGTCGGATAGCGAATAATATTGATGAAGGATAGAGGATGGAAAAATCAACAGGAAAGATAAAGGTTTTTTTCTGATAAACAGAAATGTTCACAATACTATTTTTTTCATATGAAGAAACAAGAAAATTTAACAACAACTGAAGACACATGAAACTCATTCAAGCGGAAGTTGTTTTTTAAACTGGACTGCAACTGAACTCTTCAGCTTCTATTTTTACTTCCTGTTCTTCTTCTTCTTTTATCCTGATACTGCTATTAAAACTCTAGAAGCAAAGTACAACAAATCAAATTCATTGAAGCAAAACTGATAGCAAAACGAATGCTAAGCATTAAGCATTATGTACTAACAACAAGTTAAGCAAGCAACGACAATAACAACGACAACAACAATAATAAACAAAACAAACTGTTGACTGAGTGTGGAAGAGCATAAAACACACGTAATACTAAATAATAGCAAAGCAACGACAACAACTACTTCAGTAAACTACTCCTTCGCTAAAAGGACGTCCTGCAGTTTATGTGATGTCTTCTATTCCCCCTTCTCTTGAAGCTTTCACCCTTCGTCACTCTCTCTTACACTCTCTCTCACTCTCTGTTTCTCATCTCTGATCCTCTTCAGTTTCTTCAGCTCTTCGGTGAAGATGTTGTTTTTCATCCAAAAATAATAAGAAGATCCTTTTGCTGGCATCGGAATTGAAGGACTCACTCTCACCGTCCTTACTTAGAGAGAAAACTGAAAACATGCCAAGTGTTTGACTTAAAAATTATCCCTACTCATGAAAGTGCTTGACTTCTGGTCTCGTCCTGTGTCCGAAGGATGCTGCAGCTGCTGATGCTTCTTCAGCTTCTCATGGTTGCCTGGCTGTCAGAATGATTTTCGTTTGCTTGTTTGTTTTCTGTTGCTGCTTTTACAGTTATGCTATCATCGTTGTTGCTGTTGTCGCTGTTATTGTTGTTGCTGTTGTTGCTGATAGTGTTGTTGTTGTAAGGACTTCTCGTCGCTGTGATTCTGTAAGCTTCATATTATGCTAGACAAGTAATTTGAAAATTCAAGTGTTGGTGTTGGCGTTGGCTTTGTTGTTGGTGTTGGTGTTGGCTTTGTTGTTGGTGTTCTTAGAGTTGGCGTTGGCTTTGTTGTTGGCGTTGGCGTTGGCTTTGTTGCTGGTGTTCTTCGTGTTGGGGTTGGTTTTGGAGTGTGAAGCGTAGTGAAGCTGTTGTAGCGTATCGCTGCAGTCTGATGATGGTGATTTCGTATCTGTTCTTCTGTGTTTATTCAAATTTTTATACTTTTATTGCTATAAAATTGAGTTTTATGGACCTTAATACAATTCGCTATTGTTGTTGTTTACGGTACCGCTCTTATTATTGTTGTTATTGTCGTTTTGCTGGTGTTCTTGTTGTTGTTGTTGTGGTTCGTTTCCTATTACTCATTGTCATTTGCGGTGTTGTTGCTGGTAGATTATCGCAACCGCATGTCAGACCATCAAATGGCATCCAAAAGTAAGCACCAACAAAAAAACAGTCCCCGTTGACTCACTGTAACATGACCCCTACTTCCCCTTCCCGCTCACTCTCTTCCCCCAGCTAACTGCTCCTTATCGCCGACTGTCAGAGAAAAAAATCATTTGTTTTTCCCCGTTAAATTTTGTGTCACTCTGAATTTGAATTTGAATTTCATGTAGATTTACCATAAGTAAATGGCTTTTTAAACACCTTTTGTGGCGTTGCCAGATTTAGATGGAACCACGAGAACCAAAAGAAATACCTTCAAAAGCTCATCACATTTTTTTCATAAAATTAATGCTAATTGATGCTTCATGAGCCTCTCGCAGAAATCTGTCATCATTTAACTCCTTTCACTCCTTACACCCCGCTACTTACTACTTTCCTCACCGACTAACAACCGGCGCAACCCACACCAATTCTTCGGACTTTGAAAGGAACAACGACACTCGAAATTTAGTGTTGTTGTTGTTTCTCCTGCTATAAAAAACGGGACATCAGATCCTTGTTTACAGGGCGGGCGGGCTTCTCTTGAATTTTGAATAATTTAAGTGTATCAAAAGTAAAAAAGGAAGAAACATACATAATAATAGGAAGAACGAAAGACGAGAGAAAAACTTCAGGTAAGCTTCACGCTAATGTTGATGATGTTCTGAAATCCTGGTGTTGTTTGAAGTGGAAGTTGAAGAGTACAGAAAAAGAGTAACAAGAAGAAGAAGGAGAGAAAAAGAAAGTAGAGGAAAAAAGTAAAGGACCAACTAACTAACTAATAATAATGTTAATGATAAAAATATGAATCTACTTGGTCGGTTCTTCTCACGGCCTGCTTTTTTATAGCTTCATTAAAGGCTTGTGGATTTCTTTGCGGTACTTTTTTAGCCTCGGTTTTTTTTCGTAATAAAAGAGAAGGTCTTCTTTAGTAATGAAGAGTAGAGCCTCATTTAAATAAGCTTTGCGAGCACCATTTAATTAAAATTTATTGTTATTATTAAATTATTATTAACACTATGAGCACTTAAACTGTGAGATTGGAGAGAGAGAGCTTAAAAAATTAGATGAAAAAAAGTTTTCTAACTGCAGTCTCTAGGAATAAATTTTTTTAATAATAAAGTTTAACTAAAAAACATAAATGAAAAGTTTTATAAGTACAAAATTTCGAGTACGTTATTAAGAAGAATGGGTATACATTTTAAAGTGGAAGTTTTCTCTGCAGAGATACAGTAGAAAGGAAGAAGAGAGCGGATGGGAGGGAGAGAGAGAAAGTGGGATGCAGAATGAAAGAGGGGAAGTTAGACTCAATAGAGTGGAAAGAAAGAAAGGCGTAGAGTACCCTAGTATTCTGATCTGAACTCCTCGATCGATCGAGGTAGAATTATAAACCAGGTAGAAGACTTTTTAACTCAATTCTCTATTTCTCTATTTCTCTAAGTCTCTATTTCTGCCTCTTTCTTTCATTGCTTGTTATTACAACAACAAAAACCTCAGCTACTTAAGAAAATTAAGAAAAATTTGCTTGTATGTAAGCTCTTGCATAATTATCCATCTTCACCTCAAATTAGAGTGGTTTTCAGAGGCTCCTCTAAGCTTCTCCTCAATCTCTTGACTCTTCTTTTGTCTCTTTCATAACTATTCAAGGCGTTGCCGTATATTTTCGCTTTCGTAATTTGTCATTCCATCCAACAACAAACAAGATCTTGTGGCGTGAATGGGACCATCTCAACAGTAGCATCACCTTCACACTCAACACTGAGAATCGCATACAAGAGCATCTCCATCTCAGCAGTGAAGCAGACCTCTTTTCAGAAATTACGGATAACACCGAGCACCCTAACGCCCCCTCTCCCCCCTCTTATCAAGTACCACAGCACACTTCACCAACCACTTGAAGGCTGACTTTTCTAATGAGCTTTTTTCAAAAGTTTTCACTCTCTTCACAAATGCGAATAACTTTTATTATTCGCGTTTCCCCATAGTCTCTCTCACTCTCTCTCTCTCTCACACTCTCTCGCTCTCTCTCTATGTATCTCTCTTTTGTCCCACTCTCCTTCAATGTATGAATAGCACTCGAATACTTCGCGTAGTTTTTGGTTATTCAACGATTACTTTTTTCATAGCCAAACTATTCTTCCTTTCTTTCAGTATTTTTTCTCACTCTCTCAGTCCTTCATTCAAGCTTCTTCAGTATTCATTATCAGTTGCTTCAATATTAATTTTGCTAATTGAATCAACTCATTGCGAGAATGTGGTTCTTTGTGTTACTGTGTTGCTTTATAATCTCTGTTAGTGTGTAAATCATTCCAATTAAAGCCAATATTAAAGCCAATATTTTAATTTAATACTCATATAAGTACACATGAAAAAGTGAGAACATAATTATCAATTAAACCATTTTTCATTTGATATTTAATTTTGAATTTTGTATACTATAAGCTACAGCATCGTCACTGTTGATGCTACTGAAAAGGATCACACGAAACATACTGAAAACAGTGGTATTTGTTCCCCCCGATACCTCAGGGATGCATTTTTAGACCTCTTCATCGCTGGTCACCTGTCAACTGTCGCCTCTTAAAACCGGTTTTTATGTCACTCTTCCTCTCCAATCGCTTCTCTCTCGCATGGTTGCTCTAGTGCTCCATCTGCCTCCTTCCCTCAACTTCTACCAACCGCTCACTAGTCTCTTTCTTCTACCGTCAGATTTATTTTATATAACTTTTAATTTCATATATTCATATACATATATTTGAAATATTTATATATATTTCATTATAAATATCTTAAATACTCGTATATTAAAATTGTTTTTGTTTCTCGTTTTCCGGACTTTTCTCTTCTCTTCCCCTCTCTTTCTCTTGTTGCAGTCACTCCCATGCTTTTGATTCCACATCAGTTGGTTGGTGCTCCTGAAGGTTTGAACGTAACCATTGAATGCTTTACCGAAGCACATCCAACTTCACTTAATTATTGGACACGTGGCGAAGGACCAATCATCCATGACTCACACAAATATAGGTAAGTAAAAAAGGAAAAACAAAAACACAAACACAACCGCAAAATGGTATTAATTAATTTGTGTGAGTTCGATTTATAATTATATTAATTAAAAGAATCGTTTTTTACGAATTAAATCGGTAATACTTTTGTTAATAATAAGTCGGTGATATTTTTGTTTGTTATACACCACTAATTAAAAATAATGTTAAATATGTACTTAACATATATCATCATCAGTGTCAGCATTGACTTAATCTTCTTTATTATCCTCAAAAAAGCTCTAAAAAGCGTTACGAGGTTTGTTCTTTCAAAAATAAAGGTTTATAACATAAAACCATAACATTAAACCATACGGTCTTTCCAAAAAGAAACTTCGGAGCTTATCATGAATTTTGTACTCTAGGAATCTGAAACTTTGAGGTCTATCAAAGAATAATCTTCGAAATCTTTGAGACTTCTTTACAAAGCAGCCTTTCTTCGGACACCCAAATATATTGATTTTCAATTTATTGGTATTATTTTTGAATGAATATATTATTATTACTATACTATTATTACTATACTATGGTACACTACACTATGCTTTCCCCTTCTCCCCTCAACTCCTTCTCGGAAAACCTGTTATTCATCATTGCCACTTTTTATATAACAGGGTCGAGACTAACATCGGGATTCCAGTCTACAAGACACACATGAAGCTGACCATATTCAATGTCAGCAGCACCGACGAGGGTACCTACAATTGTGTGGCAAAGAATCCGCGGGGAGAAACGGACGGAGTCATTCGACTTTATGGTGAGTTAAAGAATTTCTTCAACATATTGGCAAATGTTGTATTTATAAATGTTATTTTAATATATTTGATTGACTATATAATATAACACGTATATACATATATTTGTATAATATTCGTGTATAGTTCACATGTATTGTAGCTGTATATGTTCAGGAACTAAGGAGAACTAAAAAAAAAAAAACTTAAAACAATAACAACGAAGTAAGCTTTACTGTTACGCTTTTATAACAGTGTAAAACAGAGTAGCAATTATTTTATGGCCACTTTGTATAGTAATGGTTGTTGTTGTTGTTACTGTAGTCGATTGTTATTTTACAGTACGTTTGTATTTTTTTTGGATTCGTTGTTTCTCTTGTTATTTCTGTTGTTTTTATTGTGTCGTATGGTTGTTATTATTACGATTATTATTGTTACTACTTCGTTGGATGCATCGCCACATCAGCAACAACAATAACACAGGACGAAAACAATAACACCGGATAAAAACAACAACAACGAATAACAACAATGAGCACAACAACCATGAACACAACAAAATTCGTTCATTTTGATGTAAAGAACAATTAAAACCGCTTAAATGTGGTAGCTTAAAAAAACATTGCCAAAATAGTTGCCAAAAGAGTTGAAAAAGTTAAAAAAAATACTTTGAAACATTTTCATTTAAGCACCAGTTTAAGTGTGAAAACAAAGAATTATATTTATAAACTCACAAAAAAGAAAACATTGCAAAAAAATATAAAAGAAAGCATTCAACAATTAAATTTGGAGTTAAAACGAATTAATTTGTTTGGTTAATCTTAAATTTTTAAATGTCTCAAAAATGTTGCTGTTTATGAAAATTCTAAGCAGTCTGGCAACACGGCAGCCTCTACTAAAATTTCAACATTTTGAAACTCAAATCATGTTGCATGCTTTACATGTTTAAACAACAATAATAAAGGCAACAATAATAATTAAAACAACAATAATAATGACAACAACACTGACAACAACAACGAGGACGACGACGACGACGATGCCAACAACGTGCTCGAATATTTCGAAAATCCGCAAAACTCATCAGATTATATTAAGCGAGGTGAATAGAGGAACTGTTGTCTGGCAGGGTGATTCGGGTGGGGGTAGGAATGAAGGAGGAGAGAGGTTATGTGCCAATTTATTGGTTGTTATTGGAAACGCAACAGTTTAATTGCAAAATAATATCTCAATTATATGAAAGGGTGGATGGTGTTGGAGAGTATTTGGCAAGGAGGTAGGGAGGGGGGAGGGGCAAAGAATGGCCAGTATAATTCAATGATATTTAAAGTTTTCTTAAATTTTGATAAACTTTCATTACTATTATTATTAGATTATTAAAGCGCCACAACATTTATTAAAATTTGTGATAATTTAAAGTCCTTTACTCGTTTATAATCAATTAAATTTGAGTATTTAAGATGTTAAATAGTACATCAATTAATTTAGTCTAGTTTCGGTTTAATTTTAGTACATAGAGTAAATATTTCTGAGCTTTACACTGAAAATATTTAAATATTGTTGTTGAGTTCATATTCGTTGTAGTTTATATTTTTGTCCAAGCTTTGGGAAACGGCAAACCACAACAGACACACACACATGCACATAATCACACACGCACAAAAACTCACACACACACTCAGAGTGAGAGAGAGAGACAGAAATCGAGACCCATCCACATTTTCAGCTCTCAGAGTTGCATTTCCTTGTAAAACACATTCAAACAAACAAAATGACAACGAAAATATTTATTTTCCTCTGCGATGTGCAATAAAATTATTTATGATAGACTCAGACACTAAGCGCACATCATCATTATATACATTGGCCGATGTCACACTTGTCAGCACGATGCGCGCATCACTCACGCTCATTCGTTGACTCGTGGCATGTAACATGGGCCAACCATGTGATGACAAGTGTGGCAACGGCCATACTCATCATAATCATTATCACTACCATCATCTTCATCATCATCATCATCATCATCATTGTCATCACATGGACACATACGATATTCAGATCACGTGTTTGTAGATTTTAATGAATCTCATGAAATTTGTGTCAGTTAAATAATTAAATTAAATGACCTCAGCTTGACCTACATACGAGTATAAGTATGTATGTAAATATGTACATATATGAAGACAACAAAGGTTATACGTAGTTTAATATAAAATGAGTCGATTTTATCTTAATATAAAGTACATTTAATACTTGTTGTTGAAATTTAACGCTTTCCAACCTTTCTTCTTTCTAACCTCTTTCAACCTCCTTTTGTTTTAACCTCTCTCTTTCTCTCTCTCCTTCTTTTTCATCTCTCTCGTTCTGTATCTCTCTAAATGAGCTGTATATAAGATCATTTTGATAACATCGCGTGCCATTCAACCAACACAAGCGCTTTCATTGAGCCTTTCTCTCATCCCATTCACTCAATTCCATTCATTTCCAATCCATCCTTCTCCTCTTCCTCTTCCCTTTTCCCTTTTTGATGTTCACACATAATTTTGAATGAGTTAACTATCCGTACTTGTGGCTTGACCAGGACTCTGCGGTCGACGGTCAACCGTCAACATACAACAACAATCAAGGAAGCAGGTGATTTACAGGCAATAAAATGGCACAACAGTAGGGCCGTCGTATCTCACGAGTAAATTTTAGACTATCTGTCTGTCTGTCTGTTCATTTAACTAAATTATATCGAACTGCTGCCAATACTGATGTTGTTGCTGTTGCTATTGTTGATGTTGCTTCTGTTGTAGCTTCGCCAGCTGATGTTATTGATGCCTCTGATGTTATTTCAAGTATTTCTTGTTGTTGGTATACCACTTCATGTTGTTGTTCTCGTGGGTGGTGGTTGTGTGGTTATTTTTGTTGTTGTTAACATTGTTTATACTGTTTCCCAAATATTCGAATTGTTTTCATTGTGTTGTTAGTATTGCCGCTACAATTACTACCTCGTGTTTTTATTATTGTTATTGCTTTACATTCTTTTTTTTAGGTTTTTATTTTTAATACCAATTTTAAATGACTGAAAATATTTACCAAAATTTTTTAAAACTCAAAAATTTTTGTTGTTTTTACTTTTCAAACATTTTTACTTCATATTTAACTCAACTTTTCTTATATATTTTGACTAATAATCAGATTGAAACTGAATTTAGTTAGCATAACCCAAAAAGTAGCTATATTGCGATATTATTTTTAAGAATAAATATAAAACCCGATAAACCGAATCCTTTGTGATACAATTCAAGCAGCTCGATCACGATTTCTTCGTTGTTTTGTTATTTTCCTTCGCTTTATTTATCCTCATCAATCATGCTGTCATTAACACGTACGCTCTAAGAGTTTCCTTCTTACTCTCTCTTTCTCTCTCTCACCCTCTCCCTCAACCACTGCGCCATCTCACTCACCTGAAGTTAATCGTGCTTGTTCTTTAATGAGTTAATTAAGAGTAACTCATTTCAACAGATGGTCTTGCTTGAGTGCCAACGACGAAAGCTGACTCAACGTATAAAGTTGAGGGTTCTGCTCGCATGAAGATTTCGTTTAACCCACTGATGATCCTCATCTTGACACTTAACTGTTTCCCAGTCTCGCTCTATAAGTTTCTCAGTTTCAGTCTCTCTCTCTCTCCCTCATCTTTACTCTGTCTCTCCCTCATCTTCACTCTCCCTCACTCTCTCTCGGTACTTATCTCAAGTCATGTCGAAGTTATTTCGAGAATCGATAACGTCTTAATTGAGCTTCAACGTGGAAACTACACTCGACCACTTCAATGACTGGCAATAATGGCCAATTACAACAACAAAAACATTAATAGTAATAACAGCTCCCAATAATAACAACAACAACAACAACAACAGCAATTAAGAATAATATATGAGAAATGAAACAATGAAAGTCACGTGCTCAAACAATCGAAAAACAAAGAGCAAGCATAAAACAAATTCCAGTCAAGGATTTGAACAGAAACTTTTCTAATATTTCAACGGAACACAACATAATCTGTGCAAAACAAAAATCTTTAGATTTGCTAAATCAAAGTATCAGCAGAGGAAGAAAAAAAAACGAAGGATCAGAAGCGGCACCAGAACCAGAAGAAGAAGCATAAGAAGAAGAAGAAGGATGCACGTAAGGAGGATGCAGTAAAAATCCTTTCGGACGAGATACTTGCAAGTTAATAGCACGATTCTGTAGTAATTACGTGACCAACTTAAGTGCGAAAGGAAAGAAGAGAAAGCAAAAGAAAGAAAAGATGAGAGAGAGCGAGAGACAGAGTAGATAGAGAGAGGGAGAGAGAGAGAGTGGGGAGAGAGAGGAGAACAGAGAAGCGAAAAATAAAGGATAAACACAGGAAGGAAAAACGATGTGGGGAAATATACGAGTACATAAAATGTCTACATATAGAAAAAACTAAAATAAACTGAAAACAGAAACGTTCTCGAAATGAAAAGCAACGTCTTTATTAAAGGAGGTTTTATTAAAGCACTAGACCTCCCCCTTCTTCGTGCCCCACCACGATTCTTCTCAGAACCCAAGATTTCTTCTTTTCTTTTCGGTTTCCCTGGGACAAAATATCCTCGCCCTTCATTATGGATCCCCAATGCACCGAAAACAACTTCTAAACAAAAGTTGAGCAAATGAGACTATATATATACTGGTATATAGCGGAAATAACTGCGTAAAAGTGAATTCGATTCACCCTTCATTCACTTTGCCAATCTTCCATCTGGCTAAAGCAAGTCAACCCCTTCAAATAAACTAACCAAGCAACCAACCAACAGACCACCCCACGTTGAGTAGGGTTAAAGAGTATTTTTGGCACTATTTTGAGTAGGTTCTGTGGAAATTCTCCCTTCGAAATGCTAACTTGGGAACAATTTGATAAACTCATCACCGTCATTGTTGTTGTTGCTTCGAATATGTTGTTGTTGCTTAAAGTTTTAAACATGTTCGAAAAATAGCTACTCTACAGCTACAAGCAGTACACAACCGTGTACAGCGATCAAAAAAGTCACGTAACGTTATCGAAAGTTCGTTCGTTTTAGGAAAACTAAAATAAAGGGCGCCAGAGAGAAGTTACACCTACATACACACCCTGTATAAACTTTAAAATGTTGCTAGAAGTTAGTTTCAAGTTATTTTCGTAGAGGAACAGAAACAACAACACATTATTTCTAAAAGTTACAACAATATTTCAACGTGATCACTAAACAATATAATTTTGTAGAATATTTAAAAAAATAATACAAATAAAGTACAAAAATTTATGTACAAAAAACAGTAATGTTATTAAAAGCATTAATGTTATTTAATGTTATTGAAAGATCGTATTATAGATCGTATCTCCTATCCTATCATAGATCTGTATGCTCTCTTGTCTATGTCTCTTGCTATCTCTCTCTCTCTCTCTCTCTCAATTTCTGTAGAAATTTCATAGCCATTAAATGCCTTTAGGAACCGTGTTGAAGTGCAAAATACTGGCGAAGTCGAAAAGCGGAATTTATTGGGAGACAGTGTTGTTGCTTTCGTTGTACCGAGTATTGTTATGGGTGCCGTTTCTTTCCTATTCTTTCCTTAGTTTGTTAAAGTTTTGTGTGTTGTGTCTGCTGTGGTTCGAAAGGGAAAAAGAGAAAAGTTCTATTCACAAACAAGGAATCGCTAGGCAAACAACTACTCCTGTATTCGAGTCCTTTCTCTCTCACTTCGAGAAGCACACACTCACTATAAATAGAAATGCAGTGTGACAAACTCACTAACAATGAAAGAGTTCAACATAAATGGGGAATTTTTAGGGAAACTTCGGGGAGTTCTCAATGTGTAGTATTTGTGTTTGAGAGAGTCTGTATGAGTGAGTGAGAAAACATGGAGATATGGACCACGTGTTTGTAAGTTGCTTTAATTTTAAATAATAAAGTAACACAAATTGAAGAGTATATCGAAAGTCGCCAGCTATTTTACCCCCTTCACTCGTCCTTTACACTTCCTGCCCTACATAAAAATAGAAGTTAATTTCTACCTTCCGCTCCTTTCCATGCCCCCTCCTTTTTTCTCTTTACTCCTCCTACTTTTTTTAAAGTGCCCCTTGATTCATTTCAAGCTTCCATCACGCACTGAATGAATACCGTTTAATTTTATTCGTTTTTCACCTCTCTTTTCCCTTTACATGTACGAGAGAATGTTCCGAAATATGCCTAAAGTGCCTTCGGTGATGGGAAGGAGAGGGCAATGAGCGGGGGTTGGGGGGATGAACTGATGATGTTGTTGTTGTGGCTGCTGCTTCATTCAGCTTCTGTCAAAGCAGCCACAATGACAGTTTAGTAGATAAGAGAGATTGAAAAATGCTGCTTTGCTCGGGTCGTTATTATTGTGGTTCGAAGCCTCCTCCTCCTTTTTTGTCCTTCCTCATCCACCTCCTCCTCCTCTTCCTCATTTTCCACCTCCTCCTTCTACTCCTTCATCTCCTGTTGTTCTTCTTGTTATCTTTCTAATATTGTTGTTGTTATACTTCGATTATTGTTGTTGTATTGTTGTCATTGCCCGAAGCCCTCTTCAAGGATTCTGAATTTTGAATATGCTTCGGTTTTGTTTCTTATTCTTTTTTATTTTTGGTCCCGTTCAAGTTTTTTGACTGATTGTTGTTGTTGTTGTTGTTGTTGGTCTTTTTTACCATTCTACGTACGAACATATTTTGTGGCAGGAGTTTTTAACTTTATGGCACTTTTTTAAATGCTTGAGGGGAAATTCAACCACGTTACCGTTACACAGAAAACCAGCCACCATCATCATCATCATCATCATGGTTTCGAACATGATGGGCAGAGTAACGATAATGCTTCAAGGATATTGACAACATGTACTTCAATGAATCAGTTTAAGTTTTCATTCTTTAGAATAAAATTTCAATTCATTTTTGGTTTATTTTCTTTCGGAAAAACTCGAACTTTATGGAGTATTTATTGAATTCTAATTTAATTGGTATGTGGTTGTAAATACGAAAATTTCGGCCAGAAGCTTGTAAAGTTTCAATTTTAACCCATTTAAATGCAGAGTTACGAGCGGGGGCAGAGGAGGGGAGGAGTGGGAGAACCCCGAAAGTAGGTCAACGCTATCAAATGTTCTCTGCGGCGATAATAATAAATCAAGCGCTTTATTAATGAGAAAACCAGGTTAATTTATTTATGCCCGATGTGTGGATGTATGGCTGGGTGTGTGCATGAAGGTACAAGGTTCATACACACACACACACACACATATGAACACACAATATTCAAGATGCAATCATTTAATATCATTTAACAATCAGCTGAAAACTGATCTGAGAATGTTGACTGTGCGAATCTTATAAGTGTAAATATGTGTACATGTCAATGTATGTGTGTGTCTCTCTCTCTCCCTCTCTCTCTCTCTCTTTCTCTCCTCTGTGTCTCTCTTTAATTGCGTTATTCGCACTGCGTATGCAAAGCAGCCAGAATTGATTTTTAATTTTTACCAATTAAATTTGTAGCAGCTCATTAAAAGCCACAGGAAATGTCAATAATTGTGCAATGACAACAACAACAACAACAAGTAACACATCAATAATAACCATAAAACCCAACAACAACCAACAGGATTCAATATAATAACAACAACAAAAGACAAAAACATCCCACACAATAAAACAGCACACACACACAAAAAAAAAAACAAACAAATAGTAATAGCAATTATAATAATAATAATAATAATAATACAAATAAAAACAATAATAGTATATAAGCAAATAATAATAATAATAATGATGGTAGCAGTAATAATATAGTAATAATATTGATAATAGTAATAATAACAAGATAATAATAACAACAACATGAATACCCAAAAGCAACGAAAACAACAACAACGATTATTACTCGTTGCCCCGTAACAGAAAAGCAACAACTACAACAGCAACGGCAGCCATGCAGCTGAGTGTAAAATTTCAATTATCTCCCCTCTTTTTCCCCCCTTCATTTTCAGAGCACTCGATGGCAGCTTATGTTGCTGTTGTTGTTATTGTTGTTGTTATTCTTTTGTTGTTGTTATTCTGTGTGCAGTTTTTTGGTTCTGATTTGTTTTTGGCGTAAAATTATTTACGCACGCTCGATTAACCACACAAGATGAGCATTTGTGTTGTTGTTGTTGTTGTTGTTTTTCGCAGGATGCTCTCAGGATATGCAACCTTAATGCATACAATATTTAATACAACAATAACAAAATTGCACAATAATTAGCATGAAACAACAAAAAAAAAGGAAGATTGCAAAAAATTAAAACCTGATTTTAAATTTAATTATTTGTTTTGATTATTAAATTTTGTTTTCTAGGGTTTTCTTTAATTTTCCCCGAATAATTTTCCCGAATTATTAAATGCGTTGCTTTATTGTATTAATTGTGGGTCTCTTTTTCAGTATCGTACCCGCCAACGACGATGTACAACGGACTCATCACAACAGAGACACACCCTGGCGAGGGGGGAGGATGGGGAGGGAGTCCCTACGGAGACTCGGCGCGTTCAATTTACTCACAAGATAAAAGTAAGAAGACTTCACTTTATTGGTTTTATAGTATTATTTTTTATCTTATCTCATCCAACGCATTTCATCGCATTTTTTAAAAAATACCCAAAAAATGTTTTATGATTTATTACAATATTTACTGTTTTTTTCTTGCTTTTTTTTTAAGTTTGTCTTCTTTTTTCTTCCCCTCTTTTTTGCTCATCAATCATTCACTCAATCGTTCACTCATTAACGCATTCACTGCTCCCTTCTCTCTGTTCTCTTGCCACATTTAAACGCTTTCGCATTCTCATTCGCATTCCCTCTCTCATTCCTCAGACTCTCGCTTTCAATCGAATCTCAATGAAATCGGTTTATCTCAACAAAAATCCTTCGCAGATAAGACGCGATCCACGGGACGAGGAGGCGGCGGCGGTGATTCCTTCGGACTGCCGGCGCAGGGCGATGAGCTGCACGGCGACAGCGCGGCGACGAGAAGAGAATCCAACGAAAAGAATCGCTTTTTAATGATGCTGTTGTTGCTGATGCTGCTTCGATTACGATTTTCGTTATTTAAATGTTAATTAAAGGAGAAAAGATAGAAAAGAAGAGGAAAGAAAAAAGGACAGAAGAGAAGAGAAAATTATTTATAATGTTTTTAGATTTTAGATAAGGACTATAATAATATGAGAATGAGAATAATAATCATAAAATATTTCTGCGTATCTCCTGATTATACAGAATTCCTCCCCTACTCCCCCCGCTTCACAGGGGAAAAAATTTAAAAACAAAATCAGTTTTCCATCGAAACTTCATTAAAAATGAACGTTTCAAAAGTATTCAAGATAAAGAGAAGAAGAGAAGAAGAAAGAAAAAGAAGGAAAAGAAGAGAAGAATATTTTGTTGAAAGACAAACAAAACCCAAAAAACATATCCTTAAAATTAGTACATTTACAGCACAAAATAAAAGCAAAGCAAGAACAAAGCAAAACGTGCTTTTAATTGCTTTGTAATTAAAAAACAATTAAATAATAATAACATAGAAATAATTATCATAAACTAATTAGCTTTGTTTTATAACTAATTAATTTAATCATTTAACAATATTTTATAAGTGAAAAAATAACTCGCAAATAAAAAAATAACTCAATTAAAAAGGCACTCATAAGGAAAGAGCGAGAGCGAAGATTTTGCGAAATACAAATAAAACACAAACACACACACACATACACTCAAATTATTCAAAATATTTGCACAAAATAAATAATATAATCAATCACATTAATAATCATGATTATTAAATATTAAATGATTATTTACAAAGGTTAATAATAGAATAATCTAATATTTAATTTCTAACAATTAATTTCAGAGTAACCTAAGGTGAAAAGATAAATGAACAAAAAATGCAAATAAATAATTAAAACCAAAATAAAACCAACACCAATAAAAATGTATATTGAAAAAATCAAGAAAAGCACAAAATAAATAATTGATACTAAATCTAAACTAAACAAATGCTTATACTAAACTAAACTAATTATAATTTTAGTACATTATTTATATATATACACAACAACAACAAACAAAACAAGATGCAGGGTTTATAATGAAATGTAAAGGAATCTATTAAAAGTATAAAAGAAATAAAATAAAATTAATATAAATATATATACTATAAATATATATAAAAAATAAATAAACTAATAAATAGTAACAGAAATAAATATTAAATAATACAAAATAAAACCAAAAATAAAAATAACAGTTAACATAAAATAATAAATAATAAAAACTAAAACTTAAACTAAAAAAATTGAAACAAAATAAATTAAAATTAAATAAAAAAGAAAAAGCATTATTTAGTAAATAACTAAGTTAAGAGTAGACTATCTCTTAGTCGGTATATTCGTATATATAATATATAATATATAACAAAATTTACTAACACGTACTCGTATTACGTATTTATTATTCATATATAACTCTATATAAATACCAGAAATATAAATATATAGTCTTAAGATACTATATATAGTTGTTTAAAGACTATATATGGATATAAAACTCTGTATATGTTCATATACGACATAAAAAACTATATTTGTAATCATATCAGGGTTATCCAAAAGTACCTTTAGACTTTATTTCAATAATGAAATATAAAATTCAATAAAATTAAAGGGATTATATCTCTTATTTAGAAAAAACTTCCCATAGACTTTTTTGGGTAACCCTGAATATGAAGTATAAACAAACGAATTATAGTCCCAACTATATATAGTTTTTTTACAACTATATCTAATACCTTATATATATACATATAGTACATATGCATATAGTATATATACATATAGTACATATGCATATAGTACATATACATATAGTATATTAAATAATTATAAAAATAGCAAACCAAAAACAGAATTCTGATATATTAAAAAATGGTAAAGAAAACTTCAAACCATCAGTTAAATTATTAAAAAATACAAAGAAATCATATAACAAAAAATAAAATGAACAGCTGGAAACACTGTTGAAAATAAATGTTTGCGTTTTATTGAAGAACGGATTGAAAGCAGTACGGAAAAATAAGCAAGGAAGAAAGGAAGAGAAAAGGTGAAAAGCTACAGGATATTTTTGCCAGTAACGATGACAGAATCGATCAGCTGTCTTTAGCGAGTAACTTTGGACAGATTTAGGCTATAATTATAGATAATCATCATCATTATGTTTTGGCAAATTACTATAGTGCGAAACTTCATAATGAAATAAATCCTAGATGATGTTTATGTTATGTGCGATAATAAATTTCGATTTCTACCTAAAAAAACAAAACTTTGGATGTATTAAAAATGTTTCAATTTGCATAAATGCATGTGTATCTGTGTGAGTGTGTGTGTGGGGGTGGAGGGAGGGCTGCAGGAGGAGGGGTGGAGGAGGAGGGGGCAGCGGAATTTTGCATTTCTATCTGTTTGCGCTGTTTGTGTGCCGTATCACTCGATAAATGCTCATATTTTATTTCATTTTGTATGATTTTTCATTCTGATTACGATTCTGCGTTTAATTAATTTTTGCCATGATTATTGAAAAGGATATTCATTCGTTTTATTGTTGTTGTTGTTTTTGTTGGAGCGGTTTTTCTATGCTTTTGTTTTAAATGTTTTTATGTTTTCTTTTTGCTGATATTTAAATGGTTAGCATTGACAAATTTTTAATTGATTTATTTACCTTTATTTAATTTTTACGATTCCTTTTCAATTTCTCGTTATTTATTCGTTTTATTTCTCATTTTTTTAAAAATATCACGTTGTATGGCAATAAAAAGAATTGTTTTAAGAAACTTTAATTTAAATGTTTGTTAACGTGAACAACGTGCTCTAGTAACATCCTCATGTTCTTAAGGATGCCATCATTACCATTATCATGTTCATCATCATGATTGTCATCAACGTCATCATCGCGATTATAATCCCCGTCATCATTAGCATCATCTGCAGTCCAATAAAAACAACAACAACGACGACAGTAAAAATTCAGTGAGCAACTCATGTTTCTCATGTGGCTTGTATTTCTGTATGTTCAAAAGTTTGCATAGAAAACTTTTACTACATTCCCATGTGACATGAAAAGTAGCGAGTCGCATCAAGTATCGAGTAACGAGTAGCAACGAAAACGGCAACAATGAAGGAAATTCGAAGCTGACACTCAGATTTAAGGATTATTCAAGAACAGAGTTGCATAAAATTAAATGGAAGGCTCAAGAGAAAGATAAAGAAGTCGAGACACGGAAAAAGAAGAGCGAGGAATAAAAAAGGAGAAGGAGAAAACAAAGAAGAAGAAAACAAAGAAGAAAAAAAGAAGAAGAAGAAGAAGAAGGAAAAAAAGAGAATTGAAACAGAAGAAAAAAACAAGAAGCGAGAATGGATAAAAAGCATCCTGATTACATCAGTTCAAGGTTCATCGTCACGCATATCGTCACCAATTTAAATGTAAAGGATTTTTAGTTGTTCTCGTTGTTGTTGTTGTTGTTGTTGTTGTGGTTCTTGCTGTTGCTGATGTTGTTGTTGTAGTTTTGCTTTATGTTGTTGCTTTCATTATTGCAACATTTTAAGGCGTTTCTTGCTGCTGATTTGCAACTTTTTTATTGTTTCTTATTGTGTTGATTTTTTGGTTTTCAACAGTTTTGTTCTCGGTTTCTTTTACTCGTAATTCAAGTGTTTCTCTTTCCATACTTTTTTCACCTCTTTTCGTTGTTGTTGTTGTTGTTGTTGTTCTCACGTCTCATATTCAACGATTGTTGCTGCTGCTACTGAATCGTGTTGCTCACACGAAGATTTAGCTTAAGCAATAATGTTGCAAGGTGAAACATGTAATCATGTTGTTGTAGTTGTTGTTGTTTCCGCTGTGTTAACGAAAACATACACACACTCACACACATTCACACTCACACATGCAATGGATTAAATTGCGGTTTATAAGTTGCGGCAGGTAAAAAAGGTGTTTCAGTGAATTGTTTGCTGTTGTGAGTTTATGTTTGAGCTCGCTGGAGTATATGAATGTATGTGTGTGTATTGTTGTGTGTGCCTGTGTATGAGTGTGTCTGTGTGCGTGTTTCGCTGCCGCCAACAATGAACACAAGCAACCGTAATTGAAAGAATGGCTCAAGTGGCAGCGCTTGTTTTAACACGAGCACCTCTCAGCAGAGGACGCTGTGCGCACTCATCGCGCTCGAAGCGTTGCCACTCTCATCATGCTGCAACTCAGCTCAGCTTTGATGGCTGTGAAGTACGTTTGTGTAAATGATTTAAAAACAATGAAGCTGATGTGAGAGCGTAAGAATGCGAGATGGTGTACGTGGTGTGTGTGTGTTTGTTTCTCTTTTATTGTGCGTAAAAAGTTTAAGAAAAAAACAAATAGAAATCAAAGTTTCTGCAAATTAATTTGCAGACTTCATACTTGAAGGTTTGAACGTTTGTTTTCTCTCCACCCTTCTTTTGTTAACTTCTTCCTCGCTGACTGTTGACTGGATTTCAAACGCTCAAACATTTTCGAGTTTACATAAAAAAGCATCAAATTCTTTTCTGATTGCATTTTAATGTCATTAAATTGGTTTTTTCCATGTTTTCTTTTACTTTTTCTAAGAAACTCATTTAATTCTTTTTTTCCACACTCATTTACGCTAATGACTAATCTCTCGTTAAGGAAATTAGAGAGAGAGAGCGATAGAAAGAGAGAGAGAGCGAGAGAGATATTAAAGCCGCTTACAAAACCAAAAACAAAACACAACCACAGAATAACAAAAGTGCCGTTATTTGCATGATGTTACCATAAAGATGAACAGAAAAAAAAATATGCATACGGCACGCAGAAAGTGTATGTAGAAAGAGAGGAAGAGGGGATTGAGGGAGACAGAGAGAGAGAGGGAGACACCAACCATTAGCAAAACATAAGAAATAAGAAATAAGAAAGAAAAATAACCACAACAACCTCATGACAACAGTCATGAGAAAAGAAACTTTTTACAGAACAGAAAAAAAAAACAAGAGGAATACTAACAACAACAACCATCATCATCTTTAAGATAACAACAACAACAACAGAAATAAGAGCATTATTAAAATCAGCAGGATCGAAGAGAAAGAAGAACAACAATAAACAACCTTAATAGCAACAATAATTACAGAAATTAAAAAAATATCATCAAATCCAGTTCATCTAATCGAATATTTAATATCATTGAATAGTTAATATAATGAAGAAGGTCATTAAGTCGAGTTTTTCATCTAATCGAAAAATGCAAAGAATATATGGAAAGAAAGATCATTTCGTATATTACGTAACAGTTACTTTTTTCCTTGAATGAATCATTAATAAAAGCAAAAACAACAACAACAACTTCAACTTCCCCTTCGAAGCACAGGTGAAAACTTTTAGAAATGAATAACAACTCTTGACAAATGTCGAAACATTTTTCCGCGAATGCAGATGAATGAAAAACCTGCTTCCAATATTTAAGCAGCATCTCTCACCCTGTAAACCTCTCTCTCTCTTTACCACTCTCTCTCTCTCTCTCTCTCTCTCTCTCTCGCTCCTTCAGATCTTCGCTCACACTCTCATTCTCACAACATTCTCCAGCTTTGTCTGATTTTTCAATCATTTCATCCTTTTTATGTACATATTTTGTTGCAAGCTTCATTTGCTTTCATTCCTTGAATATGTTGTTGTGTAAAAAAAAATAAAAAAAAAAGTAAAAATACATATTTAAAGAGATGAGGAGGGGCAACAACAACCACAGCGACCTCAGTAGCAACAGCAACCTCAGCAGCCTCAACAATAGCAGCCACTGTCAACAAAGCAACACCAACACCAACACCATTGACAACAACAACAACCACACCAACAATAATAGAAAGAAATGCATTCATTCACTACTTAAAAAAAAAAACTGTCAAAGAAAAAAAAGAACTGTTATTGTGAACAAGTTGGGAAAAAAAGTTTTGAAAAATTTGTTTAAACTACAAAAAAAAAAAAACCTGGAAACTTTGACTCTAATCAGACATTCTTGATGCATACAACATTGAAAAGAAGAAGAAGAAGAAAAAAAGACGAAAATGTATAAGTCAGAGTATGTCTCTCTCTTGCGTGTGTGTCGGCAACATTAGTTATGCGGTCGATTCTTTTGTAATACATTCTGACCTTTTTTCTTCGCCTCACCACGTGTAAAAGTAATGACAACGCAACAACACCGATAACAACAACGCAACAAGAACGACAACAACAACAACGACAACAACAACAACAACACAACAACAAAGAAAATAACAACACAGCAACAACGACAACAACGCCAGAACAACGACAACAACGCAACAACAAAACTGCAGAAAAAGTATAACTGAAGATGAAAGAAAAAAATATATAACAACACATTAAAATTGAAAAATGTCAACACGTAGAAAAAGTTAAAAATATCACGTAAATAATGAAAACAAGAGGAAGAAATAGAAGATGAATAAGCAAAATAAGTCAAATTCGAAGATTGAAGTTAGTTGATTATAAAATGAAATATAAATGAAGCTGATGGGAATGTTTTTTCTTTGCATTTCATTATAATCATTTAGTTTTCATTGCAATTTATTTATTTCTGTATTCAGTTTTTACATAAGCATCAAGTAACTCATAAACATAAAGCAAAATAGTACCCGTAGTTCTTGAGTACCCGTACTTCTTGAGGACCACCCTCGAGATATCCCTCGAGCGGTCCTCAAGATTGCCTCGAAATCTATCTGCTGATTGAATATCCGGTTGTAATTCGTAGCGATTCGATAATAATTGCCTCTGCTTCCGAACGGACCCAAACCAATCAGGATCCCCGAAGCGAAAGCCGCCAACTTTGATGGCTTCTGCACGAGGACAGACATCGTGGTTGGTTTTCTTTACCCTATATTATGCTCAAGTCCATTTCGAAATCAGTATCAACAACAATAACAACAACAACATGAGGAAGTATAAAAATAATCATCAACATAATAATCATGGAAAAATACGTAAGCAAAGAAGCTTAATAAACTTGATGCTATCTTCAGCTATCGATTTGCATTTTCTTATTGAGTACTTTTATATATTTTTTTTTTGGTTTTTTTATTTCTTTAAATTTCTACCGAAGAGCATAACAAACAACAACAAGTTATCGCTGAGTGTTTGATTTGGCTACCGACATCAAATGTTGGTCAAATCGAAATGGCTTCTAAAAAAGATTTGATTTCTAAGGCGGCAAAATTTCTTAGAGAGAGAGAGAGAGAGAGAGAGGGAGAGAAGAGGAGGGGGGAGAGAGGGAGTCAGAGAGAAGGAGGTGAAATCAGTGAGGATGCAGACATAGCAAAAGAGAGAGACGAAGCTTCTATCGTCTTCACTATGAATGGTTTTTAGTGATTGGATTTAAGATATGATTTTGAATTTTTCTCCGAATCTGAAATCCCTTTCATTCCATCTCTTTCTATCTTATCTTTACTTTCTTTATTTCTTTGTATTCCTTAAAGAATATATTCCTCTCTCTCTCTCTATTCTGTCTCTGTATCTCTCTGTTTATATATTCCTTTATCTTGCTCTTCTATTACATCCTTGATACGTTTCCCAAAAGCTTTCAATTTGCCTTCATGTCCGCCGGAAGTTAACCTTTTTTAAAGGATATCAAATTCTAGAAGCAAAAGAAATAGAAGAAGAGGAAGGGGGAGTATAAAAAACAACAACAACAACAACAGAGCGAACAATCAAGGAATGTAACAATAAAAAGACGGTTTAGTAACAATAAACATGATATCGATAACAGTAATAAGGCCAAAAACAACAACAACAAAAATATAACAACAACAACGATACAACAACACATCAACCACGATAACGATCAACAATAAGAAGCTTGCCAGAGTATAGCTTTATGCCAATAACAACAAAGACAAAAGCAACAACAAAAATAATAGCAGCACAGGTCTTGATAGACGACGAAGAAGAAGAAGAATACGAGGATAAAAATAATGAATGACTTCCATAAGAAAAGAGTTTAAAAAGTCCGCTCCAAAAAAAAAAAGCAGTCGCAAAACTGCGCATCGAAGGATTATTTAAAGTATGTACAACAACAGAGTCAACAATAAGAACAGCAACTACAACAATCAGCCAGCAGGATATCAATAAATACAACAACAATCAGCTCATGGAAGACAACGCAACCCAATCAAATGCAACAACACTCAAATAACAACAACACTCAAATAACAACAACAATGGACAAGGATCAACAAAGAACTTGAGGGAAAACAAGTAAAGGAACGGAGTTTTCTTAAAACGGAACAACAAGACAACAACAACAATAATAATAAAAATAAAAACAACAACAGCAGCAGTAACAACAACGACAGTGACAATAACAACAACAGTAATAACAACAGTAATAACAACAATAATAACAACAACAACATTTAAATTCAATCGTTTATCAGCTCGATTGTCTGCCTTCAGCTGCTGAAATTGACTAAAGTATTGATTGATTGACGGACAGATTGATTGTCAGACAGACTGCTTTGCTGCTGATCCTGTTTATTTGACTGACTGACTTATTGACTGACTTATTGAGTGACTGACTGGCTGACTGAGTGACTGAAGGAATGATTTTCCGCATCGAGTGATTTTCTTTATCAACTGATTTTTCTTATTTTTTCCTCACTGACGGATTCTGAGTCTCGATGAGCGTCTGTGGGTTTTATGATTGTCTGCGAATTTCGAGTGAGTGTCTGTGAATCGCCATTTTTCAACAGAATTCTGTTATCTGTTGAAATCCTTGTCTACTTTTAAAGCTTGTACAATAAAACTTGGATACAATAACTTGTATTGCTTTTTACTAAGAAAATTTTTATTAGTTCCGGGTTTTTTGTGGTACTTTTTACAGAACTGATTACTTTTATTTATATCTTGCTTTTCCTTTATATTATTTATGAACTTAGTAGTTAATTAGTTTATTAATAACAATAATATTTAGTTTATTTTCCATTTTACTTTATTTTTGGTTTGGTTAAGTTTAAGTTCGCCTTATTTTGCAATCATCAATTTTTTGCCATTTTTGTTTTCGCTGCTTTCCCCTTTCGCCTCCTTAAAATTTTCCCAATCATTGATCGACTTCTATTATTATTATTGTTACTGCTTTCAATTATTGTTGTTATTGTCGTTTCCTTGCTCGTTTCTTGTTTACAAACGCAAATTGCGGAAAATCCAGATCCGATTTATATCTCGGCCAGAAATCAAGAAGAGCACAAAAAAAAAATGCCAATGATAAGAAGTCGTTGATAAATGAGCAATTTTAAAAGCGAGACCGCATCCTTCGCCTCCTCCCTCAGGAGAGGATTACAGGGAGCTTTACAGGGAAAGTGAAGAAAAACAGAAGAAAAGGAATAAAATAAGTTAAAAAAGGGAACAAATAAGATGCTGCATTAAAGAGTATTTTGGAAGAATATTAAAAAGGAATTTATAAAGAAAAACCAAAGTTTTAAATTTAAATAAAATTAATTTTTTACTTACATATAATATAGAAACTTTGAAACTACTTCCACACGTCGTATGAGTAACAATTAATTGATACTTGAGTAAATGAGTGTCACTCATACGACATGGTAGCCCGACAGTTAGTTTTTTCTGCCTTCTGTGTTGTTGTTCTTCTTCTTCTTCCATTCCTTTTCGCACCACATTAAAGCCAGTGATTTATCTCTTCCTCTAGAACTTTCTTTTATTCAACTTCTCGTCGTCTTTGCCAAAAAACTTTGCGGAAAAACAAACTTTGCGCTTTTCACTTTTCTCAATGAATATGAAATTGAGCACTTAAGCGCATATCTTTCACACACACACACACACACACACACACACACACAGATCCGCAAGAGAACTCCGCCTTCGGAATGCCTCCGGAAACGGAAATGCCAACGGAATCGTCATAAGTTGGATGTCGGGCAAAGCAAATTCTATGCTATGCGAAGGGACTGATTTCGGAGGCATGCAAACACGACATGGACAAACACACACACACATACATATGAGTACAACCACACTTATGCTAACACACTAACACAATTAGAGCCACAAAGTATGCAGCAAAAGAATTTCGTGCCAAATAAACGAGAAACCAACAAGAAGAAGATACAAAATACTTCAAAAATAAGACGAACGGAAAAGAAATGTTTGTGGAAATATCTTTGGTTGGTACTCGGTACTTGAGAGTGGAAAAAAGAAGGGAGGAGGGGGGGGGGGCGATAGATAGGGAGAGAGCGGGGAGCATGTCCGAAGCTTCAAAATTGGCTTCGTTATTTTCTTGAGTATTTTATGTGAAAATGTTTGCGGAACTTGAGAATGCATACAAATAAAAACAAGCATATACACTCACACTCACACATACACACATATTTACCACAGATGATACCTTCTACCGCACACATTCACATGAAGATACACACTCTCTCAAGTAGGTTAAGAAAAATTTCTTGAAACTATTCTTGGCTATGTTCTTCTCATTTCTTTTTAGCTTTCATCATCAGGAGTTGTTGACTTCGGGATTTTTTTAACCTCTCTACAGTCCTTTTAGGTCCTCTTGGGCTATTCTCCCTCACTCTCTTCACTATGCCCCTCATTCTCTCTCTCCCCCTCTCTCACTCTAACCTCTCTGGGCTGCTCTCAACAATATTTGTACTTAGAAAGGACGAACTTTTTATCAGTAGTTTATTAAGAGCTCTAAAAGACTCTCAATAACAACAACAAAAACAGATTACAAATAGCATTACTTAATCAGCTCACGGAGAGAGAGAGAGAGAGAGAGAGAAGGATAGATAGACAAATAGAGAGAGATAGAGAAACAGATGTAGAGACAGATGTAGAGACAGGATTATAAGGACAATAAAAATCCCAAAACAGTGTCCAAAAAGGTATAAAGAGAAACACATAAACGATAATCGTAACTTTCAATTTTGCATTTGGTACTTTTATCCCCCTTTTGGTACCCCTTTTTGACTTGTAGTTCGCTGGACCAAAAAAACTTCTTAACGACTGCAGCAAAGAAAATGTTTTGGGTAAAACTCGTAAAAATAGCAACAACTTTCCAACGCTTTCAACTGAAACAATTCGAAGTTTTGTCCAAATAATTTGCAGACAACAAGTGAAGAAAAACAATAAAAAGAAGAGAAGGAAGAAAAGGAAAAATAACATTATAAGGGAACGAAAACTCCTTCATCCACCTTTCATCCCTCTTCGAACCTTTCTTCAATCTTCTTCAAACTTCTTCAACCTCCTTCCACCCTTTTTTCAATCTTCTTCCAACTTCTTCAAGCTTTCTTCGACCTTCTTTTGCCTTCGTTAACCGTCTTAATCTTTCTTTATCATTCCTCATTCATACTTTCTTATATTCTTCCTTATCTTCTTCATAACTCTTCATCCTTCTTCACTTTATTTAAGTCGTCTTTATCCTTTTTCTCTCCTATTCAATCTCTTTCATCCTACTTCCAGAATTTCAATCCCTCTTCCCGTTCCTCTTCTTGTCACTCTTCCTGTTCCTCTTCCTGTTCCTCTTCCCGTCCCTCCTCCCCTCTCCGAGCATCTCATCATCAAACTCCTCAGCTGATAACAACAACTTTTTGAACAACATGCTAATATATTATCTTTTGTGTTACTTTTTCCTTGTTTTTCTTCTCGTTTTCCTTCTCTTTTTTTGTTATTCATCAAATTGCAGCAACGGAAATTGAATTGAAGCAACCGTTCAGGATTCACAGAGGACGAATGTCCTTAGAGGGATGTCAACTTGATTAAAAACTGCATTTAAAATGGAAATTAGCAGCTTTTTTTGACACGTCGAACAGCTCGGACCGAAGTTTTTTTTGCAGCCAGCACAAAACAACTAAACAACTAAAAAGTAGGTGCAATAACAACAACAACAACCACAGCAACAGCAACAACAACAACAACAGCAGCAACAACAACTCCGCTGAAAGTCACCCGCAAAGGATCAGCAAGGATACTTGCATCAACGGAATTGAACGTGAAGAATCAGAAGAGGAGGAGGAAGAATCAAAAGAGAATAAATAAAGGAAGAAAGAGAAAAAGAAGATGATGGAAAAGAAAAGCGAGAGAGGAAGATAAGAGGAAGAAAAACAGTTCGCTAAACTTTTCAATGCAATTGAAATCGTAATTTTATTTATTCCATGTTGGTGTTGTTGTTGTTGTTATTGTGATGTTTCTGTCGCCCACAAATTTTCTGCTTCTTCTTCTTCATCGTCTTCGTCTTTACATTTTTTACCGAAGATCTTCGTTCGAGTTGTGAATACTTCAAAAACATCGCCGCTAGAAAACGGATGCTTTTCAATGATGCCGAAGAAAAACTCGAAGATCTCAAAAAAAAGTTTAACGAAAACACAAAAAGCAAAAAAAGTTAAAAAAGCAAAAAAGATTAAAAAAAGCGCACATCAAAAATAACAACTTAAAAAAGTAAATAAACTCAATTTTAAGATGGCAAAAATTTACATACTTAAACAAATTCATACTTAAAATAAAATAACCGTGAAAAAGTGAAGAGGAATATAAGTGAAAAAGTAAATCAGGTCGTCAAATGAGAAAAAATATGCAACGAACTACGAAATTGTGAATAGCAAGAATCAGTGAAACTAAGAGACAAAACAAATATAAAAAATATGCAAAAGATCTCGAAAAGAGGCACAAAAAGTTACGAGTCGGAGAAAAAGAGTAGGAAAAAGTTTGATGTATGCAAATATTTATTAATAATAAGTTTATGTAAATACTTTTTGTCATTCTTCACAAATGAACTCATTCGAATTTAAAGCAACTATAAATAATATACTTATTTTTACATAGAAAAATTAAGGATAAAATAAAGCAAATAGAAAACATCATCATACGACTAAAATTTGTTCAGAAAATGATCCGCGGGGGACCCCCCAGCCCCCTCTACCACCCCTACATCATCTAAATTAACTCTTTAGATGATATTCGTAGTCGCCTTCGTAGACAAAAATAATCAACAAAAAATACTACAACATAAACAACAGCAACAACAACAGAATAACCACTTGTAAACCCCAAAATATGAGTAGCTGGAGAGCCAGCATACTGAGCAGCAAGCGAACGGGTATCCTTTGCTAACGAATCCTTCGCCTGCTAACGAATCCTTCTGCTGCCAACGTATCCCACGTTCCTGGCTTGTATGCTGCGGCTACGGTTGTGGCTGTGGTGGTGTGGTTGTGTGGGTGTGGGTGTGAATTTGTGGTCGATGTGGCTCTGCAGTCGGTCGGTTTTGTATCGAAATTGAAACTAAGAATTTTTGGTAGCTTCTCGATTCGGCTTTTTACTTGCTTGCTTTTGTACAACAACAGCAAATACAACAAACAAGAGGCAGTCAACTAATGAAAGGGAATAAAAGAGTAGGATAGAAAAGAAAGAGAGAGAAATAAAGAGAGAGTGAGAGAATGAGAAGTTTTAGCTTTATCAATGCAAAACCGACAAAAACCAACAACAACCACTACGACAACAACAACAACAACAGCAACATTACAGCCATAAACTAGTCGACGATGCTACGTAAATTTTTACTTGACTTTATATGTTGTACTCTTGTGTAATATTGGATTAATATAGTTGTTGTTGTTGTTGTTGTTTCTCTGGTTGTTTCTCTTGGCTTCATCGCCTTTCTTTGCAGTTGTTGTTGTTGTTCATATGCGATTGATTCCCAAATAATACATTGTTTTTTTTTTGCTCGTTGTTGTTGTAAAAAATGGCAGCATAAAAAGTAGCAGCAGCAGCAGAACTCAATTTAAAACTGAACACTTGAATAGATTTTAGCTCTTTGTTGTTTATACTTCATTGCATTGTTTATACTTCTCCTTTTTTTTTTTGGTCTACACTTTTAAGGATTATTTTTGTGCTGCAAAAATCATCAATTTATTCAGCAGAACGATTGTAATAATGAACAAGATTCAGCCGATTACAGAAGCTACGAGTACCACAGAAGTTTAAAAGAATTGAAGGAAATGAGAATTTTAACACGAAATACTTTACATTTGTTACTCTATGGAAGGGAGAGAGAGAGAAGGAGAGAGAGAGAGAGAGGGAGAGAGATAGAGATAGAGAGGGAGAGAGAGAGACAGATATAGAAGCAAGCAATGAGATAAAATGCGACAACATTCACGTTAATGCAATTAAATCAGCACAGCTTTGAATTCATACATCGTACGTGAGTGTGCATTATTTGCACACACTCAAACACACACAGACACACACACTCGCATAACGGCAATTTAATTTAATGTTTCTTCTTCTTCTTCGTCATCTGTTATTTTTGCGCTTATTCGTCGTTGCTTACTTATTTTTGCTGCTAATGCAGTTTTTAAGTTGTTCTCCAACAAACTTAATAAGAAACACACCAAAATAACAGCTAACATACACCCACACACATACACATACATACACACACACACATACACTTATCAAACATATCCTTATTCCACACATTCAAACATGTCACATCATGTCACACATTTCGGCTGTTACAGAAACTTACCGTTACAACTTCAATAACTACTTCTATAAAACGTACGAAAGAACGAATGATTTCGAGACTTCATCCTAAGAAATAAATTATTTTCTATCTCTTTTTCTCTCTCTCCTCTCTTTCCCTCTTCTTCTTTCTTTCCTTTTCCGAACAGAAGCTTAATTATCATCATTATAAAGTTACTGCTAACATTTAAAGTGTTGTTTTTTTTCTTTTGGAGAAACTTTCTCGACTTTCCTCGAATTTAGCAATTACTCAAGCGTCATATTTTATAAAAATATTGATAGATATGTTATTCTAAGTGGAATCATTTTAGATTCTTTTTTCTGCCTTCGTATAAATGTGTTTATTGAAAAACAAAATTGTTACTTTTCAAAACTTTCGTCGCTTACAAATTTTTAGATATCAATTTGTTTTGTATATTCAATTTTTAATTTTAAGAAAATTAATCGTCTTGTCCATTCATCTGTTTTTCCTTTTCATTCTCCTTTTTATGTCTCTCTGCATTTTATCTGTCTGTCTGTCTGATTGTCTTTCTATGTGTTTATATGTGTATTTATTCCTCTGTCTATAAGTCCGTCTGTACATAAGTCTATCCATAAATCCGTTTGTCGATCTGTTTGTGTGTCTTTTCATCCCTCTCTCCCTATCTCACTCTCTCTCCCGCTATCTTTCTCTCTATATAAGCCTCTCTCTCTCTCTCTCTCTCTCTCTCTCTCCCTCTCTCTCTCCCTCTATTTCTCGCTCATTTACGAGCATAGGTAGACGAGAATTCTTTCATATTTCAACATTTAAGCAGAAATTCCTGTGGAAAGATATGATTTATAGTATTAAATATGAACTCACAACTTTGTGGAATAATTTCAAAAAATTCTCCATTGCTTATAATTGCTAGCTAAATGAAAATAAAATGAATTCAGAATAAAAAATTATAGGTGACACAATTATGTAAGTTATCATGATATGTTTTTCATCTCAATAATAAATTTTTCATAGCTTAGAATATATTAAAAACAATATGTTACAGATTCTAATTGAGGTTAAAGATATTAATCAAAGATTTAGTATCATATTATAGTACAAACTTTTGTCAACGATTTTTTTCTATCTTAAAGTTTGTATTATTTTAATGTAAATTCGCAAAATGTAATAATAATTCTATAAAAGATAACCCTAGGATAGAGGATAGGTCCTGGATAGGATAGATATGATATAGGATAGGATAAAGTATAGACTATAGGATAGATTATAGGATATGATATAGGATAGAATATATTATAGATTATAGGGTTATAGGATTATGATGTTAGATAGGAATATGATAGGAATATGATAGGAATAGGATAGAATATAATACATGGTATAGGATGGGATATAGTACAGATTATAGGATAGATTATAGGATATGATATGGGATAGAATATATATAGAATAGAATATAGGAGAACTTAAAGATATTTTATAGGATAAGCTATAGGATAAGATATAGGATAGGATATATAGGTATAGCATATAGCATATATACATAGGTGTAGGATACAGCATAGCATTAGAAGTTTTCACAGTTTTTTATATGACTAATGAGAAGATGGAGTCTTCAAGCTTGGAGTCCAGTATCAGGTTCTTCCATCAAAATTTCTGAATTAAGTTCCTAGATAGAGTTTTTCTTGTCTTCAACTGCCACTCAAAGATGAAAAATTGTGAGAGTGTCATGACTTTAAAGAGTGTTTGTTTTTTCCATAAGTTTATTAACTCTTTTTGAAAAAAAAACAAAACCGTAAAATCTAATAATATAAAGTTTAAGTTATCAATATGAAGTAAAAACATACAAGAATCTCTCTCCTCTTCAATCGCCACAAGTTTTATTCTGCAAACATATCACTTATCCTTTTCCATCTTCGTCTTCATCGTCGTCATCGTCTAAACATCCAGCTAATAATGTATCTACGCTCATCCACACTGCGGCTGCTGCTGTCCATGTCCTACCCAGAGTCCTGGCCGAAGACCATCATTCATCTTCATCTCCTTTGAGCTCAAAGTTCTGCAGATCGCATTAGTTTTGTGCAGGTTTGCATGTGTGCCAACTTAAAATTAGATTTAACGTTGTTGCTATCGTTGTTGTTGTTGTTGCTGGTGATTCTACTGAAACTAATATGTCCATCTTAAGAGTATCCATCCTCTGCACTCAAGGTTTCAAGTCATCCGAAGTCAACTCATGGAGTTCATAGAAAAATTATGAGGTGCATTTTTCATTTCTCTCCCTTCTTCTCCCCTCATAACACACGCAATACAAACAACGCATTCGACTTGAGTTCTTCTGCACTTCATTTTGACTTTAAAAACTTTCGCCTGAAGTATGTTGAAAAAGAAAGTTTTTCGATTTTGTAAAGTTTCCAAGATTAGTAAAGTAAAGAAAAACTTTGATTTGCAATGCAATTAATTTTGAAAATTAAGCTGTTGAGGTGAACAGTAAGAAGAAGAAAGAGAAGAAGAAGAGGAAGAGAGGAATTGGTTGTGGTTGAGAGAACAACAGAAAGATATTTGATTTTATAGAGTCAAAGGAAATTTTTATTTGAATCAAGTCCTAGAAATCAAGAATATCTTTGGGCATGTCATGGTTTAAAAGCAGAGGAAATCGAAATGAGGAATCGAATAGAAGAGCGGTATAAAGAAAGCCAGCGAAGAAATATCGATGGGATGCAGAAGAAGATTAGAATATCAGGGAAAGTTAAGACTTCAAGATGACTAAAGGTCAGTATTAGAAAGAAACCTTCTAATCAGGTGCTATTAAGTCCTTTTTATAGAATAATCTAATCTCTCGAATTTCAATCTCTTGTACAAATCATTCGTTTAAAAGTAATTCAAACGATTTAACCAGAATAAAGTAATAATTTGCTAGTCTACATTCATATGCACACCCGTATTTCTCTCTCTCTCTCTCTCTCTCTCTCTCTCCCTCTCTCTACCGCTCATTATAAGCATATGAAATCATTAAAATTTCCGAAATCTGTTCATTTTTTCTCGCTCTACTCGAAAACTGCTTCATTCTCTACAATTTGAAAACACTGAAAATGTTTCAGGTTCGAAATATTTGGAGCTCGTATATGATTTAAGCTTGCTGTTGTTGTGACTTTAGTGTGTCTCTTTGTTGTTGGTGTTACTGTTGTTGGGTATGTTTGTATGTGTCTGTGTGTGTATGTGTGTGTGTTCGAAATTTTATGGCAAATGGAGACAAACGAGAGTAGTTTTCTGTTGTTCACAATGAGTTCACCATGCAGACGACAACAACGACAACCAAAACATAATGACAACAACTCCGGCGTGTGCAACAGTAGCAATAACATTGATAAAAACTACATACAATGACGACGACATCAATGGGAACAACAACAACAATAACAACAACAACAATAACAACAGCAACAAACACAGTAACAACAACAACAAATCATAGCCGAACTACGATTAGCAAAAGAGCTCTGAGTCAGTCAGTCAACCAGCAGGCATGCTTTATCTAATCTACTGCAGCGCCATCTAAACGTATTCACGCAAATGATTGATTGATTTATGGATTGATTGATTGATAGATTGCGGTACAATTTGTTCGCACACTCGCAGTCATTCTTTAGAAGTTGTGCCTTATTTTGATATTTTGGTATTTGTTGTTGTTGTTTTTGTAACTGTTGTACCTCGTGAAATTTCTTGAAGAATTCAATTTTGTATTCAAGTTCTTAGTTGTGATAATAAAGTTACGTGTAACCCCTTAAATAGAGTCTGAAAACAACAACAACAACAAAAACTTCAACATCGACTTCATGGCTACACGAAATGTCGAAAACTTTTTAGACACAAAAATTAATTACGAAAAGAAAAACCAAGTAGTTTATGTTTTTATAGGAAGATACAAAAATTTGCATAAGCAAATAAGTTGATGTTAAACATGTGCACAGAATACAGGGTGTTTTGTATGGGGGACATTCATATCCACATCAAGAAATGTGATGGATGAGATAGAAGAAAATGTTGACTATGTGAGGGAAAAGTCGAGGGAGAGAAGGAAATTCAGATAGAGTGAGAGATAGAGAGAGAAGGAGACATAGACAGGGAGAAAAAGAGAAGGATTAAAGATCTTTCGCAAGAACTTTACGCATATAAAAGAAGCAAAGAAAATTTTAAAGCTGACAAAACAAACAATCAAACAAATAAACAAACAAAATGTTCGACAGCAAAAGAAGACATCAAAAACACAGAAGGACATTCTAAAGAAGAAGAAGGAAAGGGAAGAAGAAGAAGAAGAGGTAGAGGGGGGCCTTACTAAGAAGTTCGAGTTTAAAAGTGGAAGAAGATGACAACAAGAAGATGAGAAGGAGCACGGATTAAAACACAAGAACTGAATTCTTAATGAGAGACAAGTAACGTTACGTTAGGTTACGTAAGTTACGAGTAGTTGGCAGCACTGCGTATACCCCGGAAGCTCTTACAGCATGTTGTTGAAATCTACAACAGAAACTACAGGATCAGTTTATATGTTTATTATACTTTTATTTTAGTTCTTTTCTTTAATTTTTCAAACTTTTTCACTTTGTAAGTTTTGTTATTTTCCCGGATTATATTCCCGGAATATTGTTACAGTTCGTGATATTAATAAACTCGGAGACGTGATGGTGGATTTACTGGGATGGTCCCAGAAGTACCTCGATTATGACTACCTCGATACTGACTACGATTTACTATTGATGGCTGTCAAAGAAATACTGACTAATGTAATGTGCTCAAACTTCAAGCGTATACTTTGTAAAGATGGTGCTTTCGAATGTAATAATTTTCATCTATAGTATGACTCCATCACACTTCCGGGACTACCCTCATGATACAGTCTACTGGGGATGGGGTCAGTATGGTTACTTCAATATCTCGAACATAATCACAATGATGAGGTACTTCTTTCTTCCCATGCAAACGTTTGATGAATTTAAAAATATGATTTCATAACTTCACATCAAAAGAAATTCTTATCTCTTTAAATATATTTTATTTGCCAGAGTTACAACTTTTTTAAGCCTCAGAGAGAGAAAAATAGAGAGGGAGAGAGGGAGAGAGATATGAAACAAACAACATCAGCAACATAGTGACATCTCACGTATTACATGTCAAATTATTATAATGAAAAAAACAGCAACAGCAACAACAATGAAAAATATGAAGAAATATCAGAATGAAGAAAAAAATTGAATTTATAATTAAAATTGAAATTAAATAAGTGAAATTTAATAATACAAAAAGTAAAATATTCACAAAAATTGAATTATATTAGAATTGAATTAAATAGAATTATTCTCTCTCTTCTCAATTGAAGAAACGTCAGTCTGCGCATTTTAAACCACTCGCAGCTACAAAGATTGAGAGTTAGCACTAACTTTTTTATTTGAAGTTCTTTGTAGCAATCTGGCAACACTGGCTGTCGCATAAGTGTCACAGCAAAGAAGTAATTGAAAGGTCAGTGAAGAAATGAGTACTGAACAAAAAAAACCGGCGCAAAAAAGTTAGCGTGAAAGGAAATTAAAATGCGAAACTTTAATTTCATTGAAGAGAAAACTAGAATGAGAGAGAGAGAGAGAGAGAGAGAGGGAGTGACATAGAGACAGAGAAAGAGATAGCGAAGGGGAACGACACAAATAGAGATAAAAGCAAAAAATAACGGAGAACATAAGAGAAAAAGAAGACTGAAAGATGAAATGCTAAGATATCTACGCTTAATAAAGCCCTCTCTACAGACAGATCCAGAGTCAGAGTGAGACTGAGATAGAGACAGAAAGAGGAGTTATGGGCATAGTGTGCGTGAGAGAAAGAGAGACAGAGAACTCGCACTCAGAAAGGAAGACAAATTAAAGTTTTAATTCAATTTCTGTCAATGTTGTCAATGCTTTGCGGTTGTTGTTGTTGTTTTTGTTGTGCAAAGAAAAAATGTGTCGCTTGGTTTTTAAGTATTCCGAACATGCCGCTGCTGCTGCTGCTTCTGCTTCAGCTCGAGATGAATTTTTCCACAAAATCACATAAAAACTTTTTCAACGATGATTGGGAAAAAAAGAGAAAAAATTAATTATGTAGAGAGGGGAGAGTCACTGAAAAAATAGAGATAGGGATGGGGAAAGGGAGAAACAGAGAGCGTGATAAGACGTGGACAGATAAGACCACAGACCCTTCAGACTCAGGAAGAGAAAATCGTAGACCCAACAAGGGTCGGAGTCTATAGATGTTTATCAGGTTTAATCGATAAAATTAGTTACTCCATCAAGTTGTAAGTTAGTGACTCAAGTTACTCAAGTTAGTAAGTCAATCAAATTCAGTCATAGTCCAGCCTCATGCTATCAGAGTCGATCATGCCCACTTAGAGGCAGACTGAAGTAATCATAGAACCAATAGGAGTTCATAAAAATCAGCCACAACCAGTCAAAACAAATTCATTATCTATCGAATTCAATCGTATCTATCAGAGCACCACACACCCAGTTATAGGTAATAATATAGCCGAGCAGCCGATAACAGAGTCAGCCGAACACTATTAAAGTCGGTCCGAGCCATTTAAAATTAGAAAAAAAATACAATCAGGTCCATTTACTGTTCGCCGAAGCCACTCAAAGTCTATCGGAGGTATTTATGGAGCCAATCAGAGGAATTCGGAGACTGTAAGAGGGAGTTACTCATAGAACGCACAGAATGGTGGAGAACGGAGACCAGTAACAGTCAACCCAATCTATGAAATATTTTAGATTAGATTAATTTTTATTTTTAGATTTATTTTTATTCACTTAAAATTATAAAGAAACGCATATATTAGAAGTATAAATATAAATCATAAAACTGAATAAAATCATAAATTTTAAATAGTACAACACCATTTTTTCTTTCTTTTCTCTTTCTTCCTTTTTTTTAGTTTAACAATAGTGATTATTACTCTTCACATCTTGTTATTTTGCTTCTTCTTCTTCTTTTCCATATTGGCAACATTAAACATCCGCTTTCTTTATGAATTTTAAAGTTTTGGATATGGTTTGAGATATGGAAACAAAGATAGTGAGGAAAGTTTTTTTACGGAAAGGGAAATGAGCTGAGTGGAAACAAATGAATACAATACAAATACAATTATATTTTTTTAGAAAAACAACTAAAACTAAAACAGTAACAAAAACTACAATAATAATAATAATAACAACAGCACTGGTAACATCCCTGAATGCACTCAAGTGTATAGTGACAGCTTGTGTGCAATTTGTTGTTGTTTTTGATTACTGTCAGAGTTCCCAGAGTTTTCAATGTAACACAAAGCAATGTATTGAAATGTCGAATATTTTGAATGCGTGCAACATTAACAACTAAGACAACAACAACAACGACAAAAACAACTATGGTAGCCATAAAAACTACAACAATATACAATACAATAACAAAATAATTGTTTGTATAATTGTATAATTATATGATTGAGAGAAATAAAAAGAGTTACAGTCTTTTATTTTATTTAATTTTATTTCATTTCATTATGATTTCGATTTTATTTTATGTATTTTTTTTTTCTTTTCTTTATTCTCCTTAGAAATACTATTCAACTAAAGTTTTCTGCTTTTGTTTTTATTAATTTTTCTTATTTTTCATTTCTTCATCCAACTCAAAACTTTCGTTTTTCTGCACCATTTCGAGGGGAACCTGAACTGAAAACAAGTTCTTGAATAAAGTTTTCAAAGCGCTGGTGCACAATGAAAGTTCGCACCATATTTTTACGCCAATATTTAAATTTATTACACCGAATAACAAAACACACAACACACAACAGAATTTAAAAAAGAAATAAAATCAAAGAAACAACAAAAGAAAAGTACTAACAAAACCTAGTAAATTCCAAAATAAGTGCTCGATTATAGAGAACGTAAAACCCGAAAAGAAGAACCAGAAATACCCGGAGTTAGTTGCATAGTTTTGCAACAATAAATTTAAATTTTATCATGATTAACTTAACAAACCGAAAGTATTTCCGGCGAACACGCTTTCGATTCAGGGTTTTCGTGGACTGCTTATTTTCCACAGCTGCTGCAATGGCATTAAATTATGGTGCGTCCTTGGGTCCTCTCCTCTCCCCCTCCTTTAGACCTTACGAAGGGGCGTGAGGAAGTGGGGGCCGAGACGGTTCGGAGCGCTGCTTAAGTTAGTTAAAAAGCGATTTTGTAGTGGTTCGTACTATGAGCATAATAAAAAGTGTCCGCCCGTCTTTGCACTTGAGCGCAACATTGTTCAGTGTTGCCAACTATTTTACTAATTTTTTTTTTAGTTTTCTTTTCAACTTGGGTATTCTTTTTGGCTACACTTTAGTCCAGAGTAACCTTTTAACGCCAAACGCATATTATTTATGCTTCTTTCAGTGTTTATTTCTTTCTTGTTGGTCTTGTTTTTGTTGTTGGTGGTGTTGTTTTTGTTGTTGGTGGTGTTGTTTTTGTTGTCGGTGGTGTTGTTTTTGTTGTTGGTGGTGTTGTTTTTGCGGTTTTTTGTTGTTGTTGTTGTTGCTGTCGGTGTTGATATTGCTTTTTGTTGCTGTTTTCTTTCTTCTTAAAGTTGGCGATGATGGTTTTTTCGTTATTCTGTGTAACATTTTGTTATTGTCATCGTCCATTTCTCAGAATTTTGAACAAACAAACAACAACAACGGAATAACAGAAGTATTGCAGCAAAAACAGTACCAAGGAAAAGACAAACAAACAGTACTACGAACAGTAGCCACCCTTCCGATCGACCCTTCCATTCAGTATCATCGCACCGGATGTGAAGTCTTTTGTTTTCATTTCCGTTATTAAATGCAAAGTTTTTGTGCTCGTTTTCGGTTTTGTTCCAATCGCATTCTCACCACTTACTCTCAGCCACTTTGAGCATCGCCATATTTATTGGCAATTTTTGCACCTGCTTCAGACAGCATTGCAAGAACTCTTCACTTCACTGCGAGGCAGCCATTTCATTTACCATTTTCTGTTGTCCTTCCATTCAACCAACTTCTCTCTTCACCTTACTTCTTTCTTTCTTTTCTATTGTGATCAACTTTCTTCTCCCGCTCCTCCCCCTCCTCCTAATCCTCTACCACCGTCTTTTGTTAACACTTTTTATTTCATTTCAATGGCAATAAAATCGTGCTTATGGTAAAATCGAAACAACAACCCAGATGAGTTGATGCTGTAGTGTTGTTATACTTCTACTGTGTCTATTGTTGCTTTAATATTGTTGTTGTGGTCCTATTGTTTTTGTTTTTTGTTTTTGTTTTTATTATTGTATTGTTGTTACCTCTGTTGTTCTTATTATCTTGTTGTTGTTGTCATTACACCGTAGTTTACAGAAAGCGCTCTTGCATCTCACTCATTTTGTGAATTATTGGCACTCGAATAGAATTTAGCTTTTTCGCTAAATCCATAGATTAAAAAAGAAAGAAAACACAAGAAAATTTGTCCAAAAATTTGTTTTTTTTTTTGTTTGTTTTTGTTCTTCATCCATTCTATTCTATTTTTCCATTTTTCTCCTTTTTAAGTTTAGTTTTAGGTTTGGCGAGTTTAAGTTTCTCAACAATAAAGGAACTGAGAATAAATGAAAACTAATGAATAAATGAATGCATTTTTCAAGTCTTGTTGTTTAAGTCAAGTAATTGTTTGAATTTTCACAAAACTTTGGTTAAATTTATTTTCAAAGTTTTCGGTGTAAAGAATAATTAAGTACATATGAGTAGAAAGCTCTTTAGAGATAAGAGAAAGACAAAGCGAACTACAAAGATACAGAAAGAGAGAGGCGAAGGAGCTTTAAAATCTAGATAACGCATCCAATGCTTTATATTCGAATTAAAAATTAAGTCAGTCTTTGATCTTCGAACATTCAATAAAGTCGGTACTTCAATCCTAAGAATATTATATTCTATTCTATGTTCAATATATTCTACCGTATCATGGAAATACCTCGGATAATATGTCCCAACGGTATCATATATAGTCACAATTATGTATCCTCTGCAGATATTTGATCCTATTCTATAAATAAACTCCATGGAGCATTCAAGAGACTGCCACTTCTATCCACTTTTGACAGAACCTTGTATTCGCTCTCGATATTTCAAACCTTGGTGAAAACATATAATATATACGAATACTGAACAAATACGTATGAATTTGAATGAATACTGGGACCTATGAGTGAATGAGTCTTTAGCGTACTGTGTTGCGACAAATAATCCCGATTGGACAAGATTAAACGGTGACACTGCGTACATGAAGACCCATAAATAACGGTACTCACTTAGAAATAATAGAAAACAGTTCATAGAACTGAATAAATCTTACAACAGCGAAATGAAAAAAATTGTGTTGGGATGTATGGACCACATAGTTCAAAGTTATTACTTATACAAAATATACTTATACAATAATATATATTGGAGGTGAGCGTCTGACTGCAGGTGATTTGAAGCGATTGAGTCCGCGAATTCATTGCTTCCATATAATTAATAGCTGCACACAAATTATTGTAAGGAAGAAATAGAAAACGCAGAAACTTTTTACCGGCTTTACTTGAACGGCTTTTTTATTAATCTATTAGGTTCTCTTTGTTATAATTCTTGAAACTATTCAGTTATATAAGATAATGTCAACGGAAATGTCAACTTGTTATCGGTCGCTTATTAACTTGTCACAAATTAAACGGTTTGTTGTTTGTTCGGTTAGGATCTTATCAATATATTTCTTGGAACTATTGAGTCAAATTTTTCTTAATGAGAAGTGTTAATATATTATTTTTAATTCCCTACCGATAAGAAGTAAACATCCATTTTATTATTATCAAGGTTCGTAGAATTTTAATTAATTCCTAGAATTTAGATAATGTTATATGATAATAATATATGAATTAATATAATAATAAGATAACACACATGCTAAAAGAAAAACGAAGTTAAAAACAAAAACTAATATGTACAAACACAACTAAAAAACGACCAAGAGGATTTTTAATCTATGTATTCTATCTACAATTTTTTTTAAATTTAGGAAATGAGCTCTTTATCTACGTTAGTTGTATTTTTCACGTAGCTGGTTAGTATATAAGAGCTTAAAATCGAGTAGAAAAGTTAGTTCTATTTCTCCAATCATGTGGTTCAAATACGTTACATCGACTTTGCTTCTGGCCATCGTTATTTGTTGTGTGCCGAACTCGTTTGCCAACGAAGACGAAGACAACGCAACTAAATATCCGTACTTGGTAAGTTTTGTCACAGATCCTTGAATCACGAACCACGTTTCCATTATTATACTCATCTTTTAAGGTATCGGTTCGAGTTGATGGCATACATCTCTGCACTGGTACCATTGTAGCCCCGACCTGGATTCTTACTGCAAATTCTTGCATACCCCCAGAAACCAGCCTTAATAGACTAACCATTCAGTATGGTGTCCAGAAACTCACTCACGGTGGAGGCATTCCGATCAGAAATTTGGTCCGTTATCTGTCTCGGGACATTCACCAACCTTATATCGGCGACATCGCTTTAATAGGCTTGCAAGAACCGCTACCCTACAATGATAAAGTATCTCCTGTGGTACTACCAAAGGAGGAGATTGATTTGGCTGGTAAACTTACAGTACTTGAGGGTTGGACGCTTAACATGGTAAGTTGCTGCTATTTGGTCTTTTATTATTGTTTTGAACTAAAATAAAATAATTTCGAACACAGAACGACACCGATTACTCCTTCGGTGATAAGGAAGCGACAACCTTGAAAGTGGAATCCAACAATCAATGTGCTAAGCAACTCAGCAGTTTGGGGAGTTCCTCTGTAAACTTCTGCACCAAATATGATGGTGATGCCACAACATATCCTTGCTTCCTCTTTGGTGGCCCATTGATGTACAACGGCATGCAAGTGGGCATCGCTTCTCGGCGACAGGGTACAGAGTTTTGTGCCTTGCCAAATGTATACACCAGAATTTCTCATTATATTTATTGGATTAATCGGAATATATCAAACTAATGTTTTGAACTAACCGTAAAATATTCATTATATGAATATTAATACTATAAATAAATCGTTAACAAATCAAATTATACTAAATTGCTTATCTTATTTTAAATTTAAAATTTAAGACACTGCAAACCTGAGAGTTACTAGTTTTGTTAGAGAGTTAAATTATTCGCACTTTAATTAATGTATTCAGCCTAATGTATTATAGGCTGAAACAGGATTTGTTGTTCCCAAAAAGAGATGCCAACTTGACGTTATTTATTATAACACAAACATAGTGACATGTTTAACTTGAGAAACTATGTCTATATATTTTATGTTTCTATATAGCTTTGAGGAATTCCACAAGGCAGTCACTTAGGACCGCTCTAATTCTTTATATTTATCAATGAGTTGGCAACTGTTGTTAAACATGGAAATGTATTGTTGTTTGGCTCTCGATCATAAGCTGCGTTTGCATTATTATATTGACCATATAAGTAATAGAGCCAGCAGTGTATTGGGTTTCATTAAGCGTTGGTCCAAAGAGTTCAACGATCCCTATATAACTAACTTGTTATACACGGCACTTGTTCGCCCTATTTTGGAGTACGCGGTGCTAGTTTGGTGTCCACACTTCAGCTGCTATAAATCGATAAACTTGAATCGATTGAAACTTAATCGATAAACTTGAGTACAGAAGCGGTTCTTCCTTTTCTGTCCACGGAATCTTCGCTGGGATCCATCTCCATGTTTACCATCATAGGAGTCTCGGCTTAAGCTGATAGATTTATCCTCACTGGTTAATCGAGGGCCAATGCTAAACGTTGCATTTATTTTCAAATTTGATATATGGTGCCATATACTGTTTATTTGCAAAGTGACATTGACACCAACACTACTCGTCGCACTTCGAGAAGATGCGATTTTGTGCACTTGAGCTTTTGCAGAGCAAAATATCTCCAACATGAAGCACTTTTTATCTTACGTAGGCGGGAATTTGAATTCTTACCGAAATTATTATATAAGAAATATTTGAATGGTAAGAGCGCAGTATAAAATCCGATTCTAAAACTTTTTGGATTTTTTACAACTCAATGCGCAAATCCATTAGAATACCAAATTCAATGAATTATGAAGGAGTGTCTGCCCATAGCAAACAGGATATTTGTAGCCTTTTTTCTAACTTTTTTGAGTCAGTTTTCGTTCAGGGTCAAAGTAGGGATGCTTATACGAGTACCGACTTCTGTGAGCTAAAGCACTCGGTTAATATTGGAAGGATCGCTTTTTGGAGAGAGAAGTCCTAGATACTTTGGAAGGCCTGGATTCATCTAAAGGTGCGATATACGATAATATGCCACCTTCGTTTTTAAAGAATTGCGCTAAATCTCTTTACGTCCCCCTGAGTATAATCTTTAACAAATCCCTAGATTGTGGTATATTTTTGGATCATTGGAAAGTCTCTTATGTTGTCCCTATTTTCAAATCGGGCAGGAAAGATGTAATTGAAAACTACAGACCGATTGTTAAGCTGTCCGTCATACCACGACAAAATCGTGAGCAAATATCTGTTTAATTCTTTTAAAAAGTACATCTCATTGCACCAGCATGGTTTTTACCCTGGATCTACTAGATCTACTAGCACTAATCTGATAATCTTTGAAAATGTTTGCGTTAATTCGATTCAGAAAGGCTTACAAGTCGACGTCTTGTACACGGACTTTATGAAAGCTTTCGACAGGTTGAGTCATACTGCCATTCTTTCGAAACTTGAAAACCTAGGAATTCACTCCACTTTTTTAAAGTGGCTAAAGTCTTACTTATTGAATAGGGAATTAATCGTAAAAGTTGACAACTGTATTTCCAGAGCCTTTGTAGTGAATTCTCGTGTTCCGCAAGCTAGCTACTTACCTTGGAGGAAGGACCTTTGCTTTTTCTTTATTTGTTAATGATGTATCTTATATTTTTAATTTTTGCAAGGTGTTATTGTATGCAGATGACGGAAAAATCTTTGCTACTGTTAAAAATCTAGTTGATTGTCATAAGATGCAGAGAGACACTTACGCGCTGATTGATTGAATGCACTCAGATTAAATTTCCCAAAATGCAGGCGGCTATCATTTACTCGTAAGCAGCTGCCTATTTCATAACTATAACTACGCTTTACACCTTATCACAGAACCTCTTACGGAAATCAGGAGCCGATCTGTAGATGTTTGTCACTTTTATTTTAAAAGTAAAAGTTAAAAGTTAACTTTTAACTTTTATAATAAAAGTAAAAGTTAAAAGTTAACTTTTAACTCTATCAGATTTTGTGCGAAGTAAAGAATATTTGCTTGAATCGTCACTCAGCGCACGCTGCGTGTGTGTATCAATATCTCGAACGAAGGACGAATATCGGCAGCGACAATGCTTTAAAACAACAACTCATTGCTCAGCTTGTGTCACACAAGTTGTGTGTGAATGACTGTGTTGTTATTGTTGATTGTTACGTTATAGGGTTATAAAGGATTTAAAGCGGAACTACTAATGCAATGAATTTTGATCGAAAAATTGTTATTGGTATCAAAATCTAGTTAGTCGCATGTCACTTTAGAGTTAGTTAACTCTCAAACGGCTGCACCGATTTCGATGCGGTTTTCACCATTGTATTGCAAATTTTTAATTCAATCGTATTTATAGATGAGATCTTTTTTTCACTATAATTTTATACCTAAAAATATCTATGATTTTAAATAATTTTGCGTCGCTGATTTGGAGCAAAGCAAATTTTGTAACCAAAATAGAAGGTACAGAAGACTGTGGATTGGTTTCAGTTTTTGAGCCAGCTAGAAAAAGTCCCCAAAAGACTTTTTCCCAAGACTTTTAAAAAAAGATATTTATCAATGAGGATAAAAATATTTTTATCATCAGTGAGGGATATGAATTGAGCGATAGAAAAAAATTAACGTTTTCCGAACCCTGGTGAAAACATTATTTGAATGAGTCTTTAGTGTACTGTGTTGGGAAAAATAATCCCGATTGAGCACGACTAAACGGTCACACTGCGTATATGTGTATATATATATATATACCGGGTATATTATACCCATATAAGTTAACAAATCAATGTTTTATGAGCATTTAATGAAACAATACTTTTCTTCAGGGCGAAGCGACTCGCTTTATTCGAATGTATTTTTCCTTCTGGTCTTTCTCTGCATGCAATGCATTTTTGATACTTGTTATTCAGTAGTAAAAATCTGGAAGACAACCGTTTTGAAATCATCCCGCTATTCTCTTCACGAGCTTGAGATTATTGTTTTTGTTGTGTGTGAAGAGTTGCTTCACACAAAAATCAGATTTGCACATGGCACCACGAATATTGCTGCTCTAATATTTGTTTGCTCTTTATGATCAAAAGCAGCAGTCAGGTGTGGGCAACTTGTAGCAAGCACTTAGTGCTCAATAACTGTGCTCTGTTAACTTATATAACGGTACTCTCTCAGAAATAATAGAAAACAGTTCATGGAACTGAAGAAATCTTACAACTGCGAAATGTAAAAAATTGTGTTAGGATGTATGGGCCATATAAGGTTTAAAGGGACCCTTAAACTTAAAGGGTCCTTATAAAAATTATAACTTTTGTAAAAACTTGTAAAAATATAACTTCTAAATAACTTGCAAAATATCTCAAATTAGAACTTTTATAACGAGAGTTTATTTTAGAGGCCATAGATGGATAGGCCCCCAGAGATATATGTTTCGTGGACGAAGTATGTAGTTTCGCGAAGTTTTGGGCCCCTTTCATATTGAAGAAGTAAAAATTTATATAAATAATAGCTGCCAAAAGTTCATTGTTGGGAAGAAGTAGTACACACGAAAACTTGTTAGTGAATATGCTTGAATGTTTTTTTTTTATTGATCTATAAGCCTCTTTTGATTATAATTCTACTATTAAACTATTTAGTTATATAAGATAATGTTAACGGAAATGTCAACTTGTTATCGGTCGCTTATTAACTTGTCATAAATTAAACGGTTTGTTGTTTGTTCGGTTAGGATCTTATCAATCTTATCTTAGGATCTGTCTGCTCCCTTCGCCAGATCCTATTCGATTCTCTTCCGAATCTGCCACTGGAAGATGATCGCTTCTACCGAATAGATGTCTTGATTGGAGTGGACATCTTCACCCTCATATTGCTTGACGGTGTCCAACGGAATATGTTGGGCTCTCTCGTTGCCCAAGAGACCGTCTTCGGGTGGATCCTCAACGGTCCACTTTCTCAAACCCCACCACCCGAGTTTCGTTTTTCAATGAGGTCTCTCTTGACCGGCAGCTTGCACGTTTCTGGGACTTGGAAGAAGTTCCCAAGCAACGTTTTTGTACTCCAGACATATTGCGAAAATCTTTACGCGAATACCACCTAAAAGCGGGAAGATGGACATTATATCGTTTCCCTTAAGGAGGGCTTCCCATCTCAACTGAGGATCGGTCAGTCGCGCGAAATAGCTCGTAAGCAGTTTCTCCGAAACGAAACAAAACTTCTCAAAATGCCAACTTTCAAAGACACCTACGATTCGGTGATCCGTAAGTACTCACACTTAAATCATATAAGGTTACTTCACGCATCTGAAATCCCTTCAGACGGTGACGTTTGGCGTGAATTGGGCTCCCTATCTCGCCATACGCACTCTCCACCAATTGGCTACGGATTTCGATCCACAATTCCCACTCGCTTGTTCTCAAGCAGGACATGTATGTCGACGACGCGCTGTGCGGTGCTCACAACATTGACACCTCACTTCGAACTCGATCCGAGTTGAACTCGCGTTTCGCCGGATTCACGCTAAAAAAATGGACAGCTAACCATCCAAAACTCTTAAACGGAATCCCACCGGAAAATCTACTCAACAAAGATTTTCTCGAGTTGGAAGATGCCAGCACCGCGAAGACTTTCGGCATTCCATGGAACGCGAAAAGCGATTACTTCAATATCGAAGCAAAGCCTTGCGATATATTCCCTTCTTACACCAAACGAGAAATCTTATCTCTCATTGCAAAACTATTTGATCCGGCCGGTTGGCTGGCCCCAGTCGTTGTAATTGCAAAAACGCTCATACAACAAGTTTGGCTTTAACCAAACCCTTTAACCAAACTTCCAAATACATTTCTTGGAACTATTGAGTCAAATTTTTCTTAATGAGAAGTGTTAATATATTATTTTTAATTCACTACCGATAAGAAGTAAACATCCGTTTTATTATTATCAAGGTTCGTAGAATTTTAATTAATTCCTAGAATTTAGATAATGTTATATGATAATAATATATGAATTAATATAATAATAAGATAACACACCTGCTAAAAGGAAAACGAAGTTAAAAACAAAAACTAATATGTACAAACCCAACTAAAAAACGAACAATAGGGTTTTTAATCTACGTATTTTATCTACAATGTTTTTAAATTTGGAAATTTGCTCTTTATCTACGTTAGTTATATTTTTCATGGAGCTGGTTACTATATAAGAGCTTTAAATCGAGTAGAAAAGTTAGTTCTATTTTTCCAATCATGTGGTTCAAATACGTTACATCGACTTTGCTTCTGGCCATCGTTATTTGTTGTGTGCCGAACTCGTTTGCCAACGAAGACGTATACAACGCAACTAAATATCCATACTTGGTATGTTTTGTCACAGATCCTTGAATAACGAACCACGTTTTCATTATTTTCCATTATTATACTCATCTTTTAAGGTATCGGTTCGAGTGGATGATATACATCTCTGCACTGGTACTATTGTAGACGAGAGCTGGATTCTTACTGCAAATTCTTGCATACCCCCAGAAACCCAGGTTAATAGAATAACCATTCAGTATGGTGTCGAGAAACTCACTCGCAGTGGAGGCATTCCGATACGAAATTTGGTCCGTTATCCATCTTGGAACATTTACCAATCTTATATCGGCGACATCGCTTTAATAAGCTTGCAGGAACCGATAGTCTTCAACAATGACGTGTCTCCTGTGAGCCTATTGATGAACAAGATTGATTTGTCTGGTAAAGCTGTAGTACTTGAAGGTTGGACGCTTAATATCGTAAGTCTACCTGGTACTTTATTATTGTCATCTTAGATTTAACTACTATAAATTAATTTCGGACACAGAATGACACCGATTACTCGTTCGGCGATAAACAAGCGATAACCTTGACAGGGATAAATAATTACTTATGTGCTGAAGAACTCAGCTTTTTGGGTACTACTTCTACAAACATGTGCACTTTTTACGATGATGACGCCACAACACATCCTTGCATCCTCTTTGGTGGCCCGTTGATGTACAAGGGAAAGCAAATAGGCATCGCTTCTCGGCAACAGAGTACAAAGTATTGTGCCATACCAAATGTATACACCAGAATTTCTTATTATATTGATTGGATTAATACAACTATGGGGAAATTGTAACTGCAAAATAATAAAAAATATTAATTATACAATTTTATTATTTTTTATTATTTTATTTTTAATTATATTATAAATATTAATACACCAAATAAATCGTTAAACAATGATATCATACTGAATCGCTTTTCTTATTTTAAATTGTGAACATCTGAACAAGGCAAAGCTGAGAGTTACTACTGTTGTGGTTCTTGTATAAGCTAAACCATTTAAAAATGTCTTGGCACAAACTATTCACACTGTGATGCTACCTGACACAGAATTTGTTGTTACCAAAAAGAGATGCCAACTTGGCATTATTTATGATGGCACAAATATAGTGACGTCATTAAATTGGGTAACTATATCTTCATATTTTTTGTTTATAAAACCACTTCTGTGGCTACAAACCAAAACCGACAAACTCAAGTTCGGACGGACTCATTTTATTGCCAAATTTTATTGCCGTCTGTGCCAAAAGTTTTCATCTGTTGTTCCTAATTTTTGTACCATTTTTGCCTTTCTTCATTTGTAACGATTGTAACGCATTAAAGGCGTGACAGGTATAGAAAAGTATATATATTCTTGGATGAGAGGTATCCTCTTCCTCATCCTCTCTATGAGCTGAAAAGATCCAGGACTGTCCGTTCTCCTTCCATCAGTATCACAAAAGAATAGAATATACCCCATAATGAGCAATTCGATAGCTTCGATAGGAAATACAGTCTAGATTTTAGATCTAGATTTTAGAGTTTAGAGTTAGATTTTAGAGTTTTGTAGTTTGTATGCAGTTTAAGATTTCTTTCTTTTTATACCCTACACACGAAGTGAATAGGGAATATTCACTTACTGCTTCCGTTTGTAACGCATTAAAGGAGGCGTGACAGGTATAGAAAAGTATATATATTCTTTATCAGCGTGACCTCCTGAGTCGATTTAGCCATGTCCGTCTGTCTGTCTGTCTGTGGAAATCACGATTACAAGAGAACGAATAGAGATATCTTCATCAAACTTGGCACGAATATTGTATATCACTAGAAACTCATCGCTATTGAAAATGGGCAAAATCGGATCATTACCACGCCTACTTTTAATAGTGAATATAAATTCATCCATGCTTATAGCTCAATTTCTTAGTTCGTAGAACGAATTTGGGGTTGAAATTTTGTCCAGAAGTCCACTGTCTCTGACCAAAACAGATCACTTATATTTATAGTTTCGTTTTAGTTTTGAGAAGAAATTAAATGAGAACTAATGAAAGAATATTTCAAGTCTTAGATTTAATTGTTTAAATTTTCACAAACCTCTGTTAAAATTTTCAAAAAACTCTGTTTCTGTCCGTTGAAATCACGATTGTGCGAAAACGTATGAAGATATCTGAAGTAAAATGCGAAAAATAAAACTTTACAAATTGAATATTTTACATCTATGTAGGAACATTGTTGTAATTTATCCAAAGAAAAGGGTGTGGGTGTTCACCCAGTTTTCCAGATGCCATAATAATCATGAGCTTGTTTGAGCTCCCGCAATGTTTCTGGCTTGTTGTTGTTTCGTAATTATAATACTTCCAAGTAATTACTCTAAAAATTTTTAAACCCTAATTAAATTCCTATTTTTTTATTTGATTTTAAAACGAATTTTATATCACGGGTAGATAATATTAAAGGCAAAGTTTGAAAAAATGATGTGAGTACATAAACCAAATGAGTATTTAAAACCAAATAATAAAAAAAACCCAACTAAAACCAAACAATAACCTTTTATGTAAATATTTGATTAATTTTGTGTTTTTTAAGTTTTTTGTGTTTGCTACATACTCGTACGAGTATCTACATAGACTGTATATAAAAACTTCAAATCGAGTAGAATCGTTAGTTCTAGTTTTCTAATCATGTGGATCAAATACGATACATCGACTTTGTTTTTACAAAGTAATATTTTATTTTCCGAGCTCGTTTTCCGATGAAGTGGGTAATAGATCTTTGTAATAGATCTTTGCATCAGGAACCACGTTTTCATTCGTTTCTCTTACTACACTCGTATTTCAAGGTATGTGTTCAACTGGAAGGTTTTCACCAATGCACCGGTACCATTATAGCACCGACCTGGATTTTTACCGCAGCCTTTTGTGCTCGTTATCTCTTTCATAAAATGAACATTGTGTATGGTGTCGAATATTAATTTCAATTCGAAGACTGGTCACAACGTGGTTCAAATCAAAGTGCAGTACTTCCCTAACAAAGTGGTAGGTTCTCACGAATCGCATATCGCTTTAGTTCAGTTGCAGGAAGCGCTAACGTACAAAAAGGACCTAACGTATCTGGAATTCTTCTGTAAACATTTGCACTACATATGATCATGCCAATAAATTATATCCTTGCATGGATTATGGTGCTCCATTGATGTACGACCAAATCGAAGTAATCGATGCTTAGCTACCGGGTACACAAATTTGTGACTTGCCAAGATTCTACGTCAAAGTTTCCTATTACACTAATTGGATTGTTTCCGTGATAGATCAGTTTGGAAATAAATGATAAATACTATAAATAAATCGCACTGAAATCTACAAAAATTAATAACAGGCAGCAACAAAAGGCCGAATATACTATAAACATTTTATAATTATTTTCCTTTTACTTAATTTAATTTGTTATATGTATAAGCCACGTTTCGAAATTTGGTTGTAGATACTATTCATTTAGAAGTTTCCGCAGTTCTACAGTCGATAATGTGATGTATCAGTTCAGCAAATTGGACATCAAAGCTAACTAATACAAAATAATAAGGAGTATACAAAAGTTGCATTTCATACAAAGCAAATTTTGATCTAGGGTTCCAATATTTGGCACCCAATCAATCGTTTTTCTTTCGGCTTTTCACAAAAAAAATTTTCAGTGCTCCTGCTCGCTCGAAAGAGCGTTTGTTTTCGAGAGCGCGAGCGAGCGGAAAAAAATAGCGCTGAAGCTGAGCTGAGCGCGAGCGAGCAGCAAAAAAGGAGCGCTGAAGCTGAGCTGTTTCTGAGCTGATGCTAGGTAACAAGTAAATAATTTGTTCAATATTTATAACTGAAACAAGTCAAAGGCAATACAAAACCAGAAAGAGTGTTAACTTCGGCCTGGCCGAAGTTCATATACCCTACACACGTTTACTTTAAAACTAGGTGTGGCAATGGTTTAATTTTTTTTCTTTTCAACCTCAAATAGCATGTGAGACAGAGAATATTCGTGCCAAGTTTGAAGAAGATATCTCTATTCGTTCTCTTGTAATCGTGATTTCGGACGGACATGGCTAAATCGACTCAGGAGGTCACGCTGATCAAGAATATATATACTTTTCTATACCTGTCACGCCTCCTTTAATGCGTTACAAACGGAAGCAGTAAGTGAATATACCCTATTCACTTCGTGTGTAGGATATAAAAATTTGTCAAATATTTCGTATTTTTTAACACTCTGAACATTTTTTTCTAAGCTCTGGTTCTTCACTTAGGGCTAAATTGCCAATTTTCAAAGAATCGCTAAAAAGAGGTAATGGTTTTATTATTATAGCTGTTTATTGTCTTCGTTTTTACGAAATATTTGACAAATTTTATTTTATTGCCTTTGACTTGTTTCAATTATAAATATTGAACAAATTATTTACTTGCTACCTACCATCAGCTCAGAAACAGCTCAGCTTCAGCGCTCCTTTTTTGCCGCTCCTACTAATATTATTCTGCTCATGGATGAAATGGCGATTAGAAGGGAATTGGGATACAATTCCAAACTAGATTTAGTGGATGGGTTCGAGAGAAATGGTGTTGAAAAATTGACTTCCAAAAATGGACTTTCTGCCAATATACTATAAAAGATCATTTTACGAAATAGGGTGGACCTTATTTTTCGACCATAACTTTTTTACCACGCCGCTCTCTAAACTTGTACTAAAGGGTCCGCCATCTAACGTGTTTTTTTTCAAGTAGTGCTTATTTCGTGAATGGTAACACTTAGCTCATGTATGATTTGACAGATAATTAGTTTTATCCTTCCGCTGAACGAATCCAATGCGTTTTCGCTTCGTTAAGTGGGCCTGCGATCGACTTACAGAAGATGCCGATTTTGCCAAAAAAATCATCTTTTCAGATGAAACTCATTTTGATCTTGGCGGGTATGTAAACAAGCAAAATTGTCGCATTTGGGGCAGAGAAAACCCGCACGCATACATTGAAAAGCCGGTGCACCCAAAACGAGTCACTGTTTGGTGCGGATTTTGGTCCAGAGACATAATTGGGCCATTTTTCTTCGAAAATGAGCAAGGAGTGGCCTTTACAGTCAATGGCGATCATTATCGGGCCATGTTGAACGAATTTTTGTTCACAAAAATTGAAGAGGAGGATATTAGCAACATTTGGTTTCAACAGGACGGCGCTACGTGCCACACAGCCGAAGCTACACTCGATGTTTTGCGCCCTGTTTTTGAAGATCGCATTATCAGCCGCAGAGCTGATGTCGTTTGGCCACCTCGGAGCTGCGATTTGACACCGTTGGACTATTATTTGTGGGGTGCCGTCAAAGATAAGTGTTACGCCGACAAGCCAGAGACAATTGACGCTTTAAAGGACAATATTCGTGAAGCCATTGGTGAAATACAGCTGCACACAATCGATAATGTGCTTAAAAATTGGACCGATCATGTAGGCTACTGCATGGTCAGCCGAGGCAGCCATTTGAATGAAATTATTTTCCATTATTAACCGGAAGGATTGTACTTTCAAATGAAAAAAGAAATTTGAGAAAATATTCAGTAGTTTTTTTTATAGCATTTTCAAAAAAAAAAAGTTATTTGGCGGACCCATTTATATTTCATGAAAACGTAATTTGTACAAAATTTCAGATCGATTTGACGTCGGGAAGACGTGGTCCATCGGACACAAAGTTTTGAAATAGAAAGAAAAATAAATAAATAAACTTGTGTTTTATTACTGGTGCAAAAATATGGAAGAAGATCGCTCTGCGGAAGGAGTTTAGTTCGTAATTTTCACTTTTCTCGGAAACTACAAAACATAGATCCTTCCGGTTTGAAGCTTTCTCTCTAGAATTGATAACAGAATTTTATGGTCGGGAAAATATTTGTACTTAATACTTGCACCGTATTTAAAAAAAATTGCGACCTAAAATTTTTTTTTTTTTGAATTTTTATTCCAAATTTTTACTTTGGCATTAATTTTCTCAACAACTGTTTGACGTAGGAAGTTCCTACTAGGAACCTAATTTAAAAAGGATGTTAAGTGGCCGATATTTAGCTTTCAAACCCAATAAGCGAAAGTGATCCAGATATCGCCGTTGTTTTTTAATATATTTTTTTCGGTTTTTAGTCGGATTTTTAGAAAATGGCCCCTCCCGCCCAAACGGGGGAAAATGCTCCCCCCTCCCATACGATTTTTTTCTTGTCTCGACCCAACCTACACGCCCTAGTCTTTTGTCCCCTCTTATGCGAAACATCCTGTGTAACTAAAAAAACTAGCACTCTCAATAAGATGCGTAAAATTTAATATCCATAATTTAAAAAATGCAGGCTGAAAAAACTATACTGTATCACTATTATTATGAATATTCTTGAATATAAAGAACGTTTAACCATTATTAAAACTGTTTGCTTCATTCCTTTGTTTGATACAAAATTTCACATTTTTTGCAAGTTTTGTATGAATGTGCCACGTCTTTCTGTTATCCGATCAACTTCATATTTTACAGAAATTATTTCTTTATACAATGGAATAATTTTAGGGGGCTATAGTAAAAGGCCAGGATAGGTTTTCCAATATTTCGAATTTCGAAACACGATTCAAATCTGCTAAAACCAGGAATTTCGGTTTCAACCTAAACTCACAACAACAAATTCAATGGAGTTTCAACTGGTTTATGGATGTTTCCCGATGCGGTAACTTGTTTAGCTCTAAAACGAAGCAAAACCGTTAAGTGACCATTATAAATTATAAGTTTCAAATAATTACTTATAATTGATTAGACTAAAAATCTTTAAATCTGAACTAAATCACATTGAAATTCAATATGTTATTGTAACAATGTTTATATGTTATCTGTTGGTTTAAGAAAATTATGTCATCGCAATTGAAACACCCACCAACGAGAGTACGATGATGAACCAGTTGGAGGAAAAGGTGCCGGCCGGATTACAAAAATCTCTCATGCACTCGGAGCAGCTCTCTTTGGTGAGATAAGCTTTAACCACAACCAAGGTTACCAGCTACAAGATACAAGCATTATATAAAAATTACATTGGCCCTTATGGGGAACAAGAAAAAAAACATTGATTTCCAGTCGCCGCTACGTATCTTATGGTTAGCCGCTAGCTTCACGCCGCTTGCAGTCGATCGAATTCTATTTTTCTCTGGCGGCGGAGGATTCTTCTTCTTTTATGTTTGTTTACGTTTTACATATCAACAGATTTGCGTTTTGACATTTGCTGCTGGCTTAACGCCGCTATCACTGGAAGTCAGCTGCATTTGCAGCTTGTATCTTGTAGCTAGTAGCCTTGGTTGTGTTTAAAGCTATAAGCTAGTTCATCCTTTGTATGTCATATTGGCACCAATGTCCGTGGAAGGAGGAAAAGAGGAACAAAGTAAGAAAGGAGAAAGGAGTAAGAAAGGAAAAGGAAACAGATGAAACAGAGCAAAATAACGAACATATTAGAAGTGAAGAACGAAAGAACACATCATTTAAAAGGGATCAATTAATAATAAAATAGAAAAAAGAATCACATCAAAATGAATGAATAAAGAAAGGAACAGAAATGCACTAAACTTAGGAAAATTAATAACAACTCTGTTTTGTACACTTACTCTGTGTATATTTTTGACGGATTAAAGACGTAACTCAAGACGAAATTCCTGTTTGATGGATGTACGAGTATGTCCGGACAGGGAAAAAGGAATAGTGGATATTAACACCTTAGTCGCTGTCAGGAATAAGTGTATTTCTTTTTGTGTGTTCCTTGAGCTCTCTATAATATATTGGAGGTGAGCGTCTGAATGAAGATGGTTTGATGCGATTGAGTCTGCGAATTCATTGCTTCTACATACAAAACAGCTGCGCACAAATTATTGTAGGGAAGAAATAGAAAACACGGACACTTTTTACCGACTTTGCTAGAACGGCTTTTTTATTAATCTATTAGGTTCTCTTTGTTATAATTCTTGAACAATTCTTCTCTTTGTTATAATTCTTGAAACTATTCAGTTATATAAGATAATTTTAACAGAAATGTCAACTTGTTATCGGTTGCTTATTAACTTGTTATGGATTAAACGGCTTTTTGTTTGTTTCGTTGGGATCTTATCAATACATTTGTTGGAAGTATTGAGTCATATTATTCTCAATGAGAAGTGTTTTTATATTATTCTTAATTCACTACCGATAAGAAGTAAACATCCGTTTTATTATTATCAAGATTCGTAGAATTTATTGAGAATAAGAAGAAGAATAATATATACTCAGAATTCTCCGTGCTAGTAAATGTTAATTAATTCCTAGAATTTAGATAATGTTATGTGATAATAATATATGAATTAATATAATAATAAGATAACGCACCTGCTAAAAGGAAAACAAAGTTAAAAACAAATACTAATACAAACCCAACTAAAAAACGGCCAATTGGATTTTCAATCCATGTATTTTATCTACAATATTTTTAAATTTGGGAAATTTGCTCTTTATCTACGTTAGTTGTATTCTTCACGGAACTGGTCAGTATATAAGAGCTTTAAATCGAGTAGAAAAGTTAGTTCTATTTCTCTAATCATGTGGTTCAAATACGTTTCATCGACTTTGCTTCTGGCCATCGTTATTTGTTGTGTGCCGTTTGCCAACGCAGATAAATATCGATACTTGGTATGTTTCGTCACAGATCCTTGAATCACGAACCACGTTTTCATTATTTTCCATTACTATACTCATCTTTTAAGGTATCGGTTCGAGTGGATGATATACATCTCTGCACTGGTACTATTATAGACGAGAGCTGGATTCTTACTGCAAATTCTTGCATACCCCCAAAAACCCAGGTTAATAGAATAACCATTCAGTATGGTGTCCAGAAACTCACTCGCAAAGGAGGCATTCCGATACGAAATTTGGTCCGTTATCCATTTTGGAACATTTCCAAACCTTATATCGGCGACATCGCTTTAATAAGCTTACAGGAACCGATAGTCTACAACGATGACGTGTCTCCTGTGAGCCTACTGATGAACAAGATTGATTTGTCTGGTAAAGCTGTAGTACTTGTAGGTTGGACGCTTAATAATGTAAGTTGCTATTTTATTATTGTCATATCCTGGATTTAACTACAATAAATTAATTTCGGACACAGCACTATTACTCGTTCGGCGCTAAGCAAGCGGTATTCTTGACAGGGGTATCCAACGACACATGTGCTAACCAACTCGGCAGTTTGGGGAGTCCTTGTACAAACATGTGCACTTTATACGATGCTGACGTCAAAACACATCCTTGCTTCCTCTTTGGTGGCCCATTGATATACAACGGCATGCAAATAGGCATCGCTTCTCGGCGACAGAGTTCAGAGTTTTGTGCCTTGCCAAACGTATACACCAGAATTTCTTATTATATTTATTGGATTAAAACAACTATGGGGAAATTGTAACTACAAAATATTATTTATACGATTTTATTATTTTTTATTATTTTATTTTTAATTATATTATATAATTATAAATATTAATACACCAAATATATCGTTAAACAATGAAATTATACTGAATTGGTTTTCTTATTTTAAATTGTGAACATCTGAACAACTGCAAACCTCAGAGTCACTACTGTTGTGGTTCTTGTATAAGCTAACCCATTTAAAAATGGCTTGGCACAAACTATTCACACTGTGAACTTTTTGTTGTTTCCAAAAAGAGATGCCAACTTGGCATTATTTATGACGGCACAAATATAGTGACGTATCGAAATGAAATTTATAAGCTGTTGGAAAACTATAAATGGAACAAGAAGGACACGGTACGCCGATATGTATTAGAAATGGAGAACATAGCTGCTCGCTGCAATTACATCGACGAATTCGAGCTTATTTCATTCATTATCAGTGGTATCGAAGATCGGTCACTTGAAGCATTCCTTCTTATAAACGCTAGAACAATGAATCAATTTAAAGAATCTTTGGACCTATATGAACAACGCAGAGCAAATCGTTTAACGACCTCTTACGAGCAAACTACTGCAAAATCAAAGACAGTGCCAAGAATACGTGCTAATGAAGTAAGCGAGCCTGACACAAATGGAATTCGATGCTACAACTGTACTCGTGTGAGTTCTTTCGTTTGAGTTCTTCACGCTGAAGGTAATTTTTAAAGGCTTTTCACACACTTTGGTCGAGTTACAACTGTAGCAAATTAGAGCATCACCTGTGGAAATTGAAAGAGAAGAAGACTGGGAGAAAGTGAATGGGAAAGGGGGGACACTATAAGAGAATTCTTGAGATAAAAACCTATTCCTCACCTTACCGATTTGAACATAAATGATGAGTGATAAAACACCGATTACGGCGACGATTACTTTGTTGTTGTACATTATCGTTTGACTATTCTATATACATACACAGAGAAAATAAATTCAATAAATCATAGAACTCGCGTTCTTTGATCGAGATTCCAATTTTTATTGAATAACTTATATGAACTTGTATAATGTATTCCTTGACATAAATATTCCAATTCTACGATTTTACTAATGTGAATTCAATGAAAATAAATTTCCTTGTCTCAAAAAAGAACGAACCAAAATTTGCAATAATGAGGAAAACTTTCCATGATTTACCTACTCTAAATTTTAGTGAACTGAATAGTGAAAATAAAGTAAAAAACAAAGAAAAGATTCATTGTTTGTTTACATCTTTCTTAAATTTATGTGTTTCAACATTTAATCCCGTTATGAACAGAACACCGAAGCATACACATTTTTTCGTCATTCTTTACATGTCGTTTCAGTTGATTGCGTCGTTTCTTATATTCTTAGGACTATTAATAGTTAATTTAGTTTAATTTAATGGATGGAATTAGTGAATTTTGCAACGTGAGTTTTAATAAATAAATGCAAGTGATCTCAGTGATATATAAATATAAATATAACAAGCATTAATTTTTACTGTAGCCAACTACTATAGTTGTGGTTCAGAACGAAAACATTTTAGAAGTACAAGAATTACTCGACAAATGGGGCTTTCCTTCCTTAAAGCAGTCATTTTACGAAAAAGGTATTGACTTGGAATGTTAAAGATATATTACATGGGAGGACATAAACGTATTAATTCCCTAATCCTGTCTCGGTTTGAGAATAAAATTTCGCGCACGATTTGCGGAATGGCATTGTGAAAAAGTAAGTAATAAGATACTACAGTGTAGTAGTTATTTCAATTTTGTAATATATTTTTATACCCTACACCTTAAGGTTAAGGGTATATTCACTTTGTCACGAAATGTGTAACGCATAGAAATAGAGACGATAGGTATACAAAAGTATATATATTCTTGATCAACGTGACCTCCTGAGTCGATTTAGCCATGTCCGTCCGTCTGTCTGTCTGTCTGTCTGTTGAAATCACGATCACAGGAGAACCGCTAAAGATATCGTGATGAAATTTTGCAGAAATATTGTTTCTTGTGGTGTGCAGGTTGGTATTGAAAATGGGCAAAATCGGTCCACGACCACGCCTATTTTTTAGTAAAAATGTGATATCAGCGTTCGTTTTTGAGTTATGACAACAAAATATCATTCCTGAGTATAGAGTAGCATTATCCGTTAATAACCCAAATATGGGCGTGATCCGCCCACTTTTAGGTTACACAGGCAAAAGAGGGTTATATTGTTAAATATATGAACTTCCTGAATAAAACTTTAGATAACAACTTGTTTACCAAAAAAACATTATTACATCAAAACTGGGTGCGGTCCGCCCACTTTTACACTACTTATGTATACAGAATAGCTCATGAAAACAAGTTTATTACCACGGAAATAAAGTTTAAATTTGAACACAATAATAAAATAACTAAACTAGTTATTTTGTTTTGAAAAAGGTAATGACCACGCCTACTATTTATACAGAGGCGTAGCTAGGTCTCACGGAGCCCGCGACGGTCAATCAACTTGCAGCCCCAAAAATTCCTAGAATTCAATAAGTCACTACTTGAATTCCACAACTGCCCCCCCCGACATCGTGCCGCCCAGAGTGGACCGCCACGCCCGCCCCCTTACTACGCCCCCCTTTTAAATTTTTTCAAAACTTTTAGGTGTAGGGTATCTAAGATTCGGCCAGGCCGAATATAGCTTTCTTACTGGTTTTGGTTAGGGTTGTTAAATTCAAATTCACCAAGGTCGTCACAATCGCCACCATCTGTAAGCGTTTCTCCGTCGACATCGCATAATTTGCAAAATTTTTTATGTATTTTCATTACGCCTGGAACGAGTTTATTTAGTAAATCTAAATTAATTATCTATTTATATCTGAATTCTAGAATTTGGAAACGGTTCTTGAGAGTTCACTCTCAGGAAAAGTTTTAAAATCTCAATTGAAAGCAACGAACAGCTTGTCACATATAAACCGAAACGATTTATGCACGATTATAGCACACCACTGGATTGAAAAAAAAGCATCAAGTCTTGGCTACTGATTACCAAGAAGCCGTTGCGCAGATAATTCATCTATTTCCGAACGAAAGGAAGGTGAAATCATAGTATTCATCGAATTAAACAACATCATTTCAAAGATTATTTTACAGGAAACATACCTGTTCTCAACAGATAGCTGGCTTGCAGATATTATACCCTCTCGAAAAAATATCGCAAAAAAGGACTCCTGGAAAGTCGATATAACCTTAAAAAGATTTGTACTTCATCAGAAGATGTTCCTGAAATTGCAGAGTCTCTTTCTGTAAACTTCGAAGATGTTCAATGGTTGAAGAAAAATTGGGAACCGGAAAATCTTGTTATTCCTGCTTGGAAACGAACACATTGCCATCGTATGTACCAAATCACAAAAGAAAAAAATTGATATATTCACTGTATGGCCTATATTTTCACAGAACATAGGCACTTTCAAAGATTATGTAACTGATTTTAATAATTTTGAGAATCCTCCGAAGAAAACGGAAAATGAATTCCCTGAAATTGTAAATGCTGAAGATCATATTTTCCAGTTTTTATCTAGGAAAGGTTTTATCTAAATTTTATCTAAGTTTTATCTAAATAATATTCTGGTAGTTGCAAGTAATAATGAAATCAGTGTTTACGTTATACAGTTTATAATTATGACAGTAAGTGAGCAGATTTATTTTATCACTGAACTCTTAAATGTTAAAAGTTTCGATGAGCACCTCCAAAGCTATATATTAGAAAAAAAAGCATGTATTCGAAAAATTGTGATATATTTGATCAATCAAAAATAAACATAAACTTCCGCCTATGAACATAATAAGATTATGTAATGGTACCTATTGAATAAAATTAAGTGTACCTTTTATGTAATTTTGTGTTATATTATTAAAAAGTTTTTTAAAAAAATAAAAGCTTATTTAAAATAAAACGAAGATATTTTATTTGTTTGTGTATTAATTAAATGTGATATTTAGGTTTATTATCATTAGGTTTATTATAATTCAAGGTAATAATTTGGTAGTAATTAAATATAATGAATAAGGAATAAAGTTCACGACTGATTGTAACCGACGACTGATTTACGATGACAACCAACAAAAACATATTCATACGAAACACAAACAAAACTTCATTTTCCAGCAATTGTCTCTGCTGCGAAGCATACCATCCAAAAACCAACAAAACCCACAACTGTTCAACTCTGTTCCGCTGCTTTTTCCGATCTCTGCGTCGAAATTATTTTCATCTTCAAGGATCGATTCTATGGCTGCGCAGCCTTTTTTCATCACCGAAGATCGTTATGGTACGAAAGCCGAAGTTTTCTCATCTTCTGCGATCGATTCATCAAGAAACGAAATGTTTTCAACTTGAGGGATCGAAATATTTGAAGATAAGAATTTTTTTCATCCCAAGTTTTATTGGAAGATCGAAATTATTTTGAACGTGAACGATATTTATTTTTTTTTTAACTAAGACGAAAAAAGATATTTATCAATGAGGATAAAAATATTTTTATCATCAGTGAGGGATATGAATTGAGCGATAAAAAAACCAGTAAGAAAGCTATATTCGGCCTGGTCGAATCTTAGATACCCTCCACATAAAAGTTTTGAAAAAATTTAAAAAAAACTAAAACTAGAGGAAATATGTGGCTATAAGGAAAGCTACCTTATAATCACATTTAATCACATACAGTTGCGTAGTAAGGGGGGCGGGGGTGGCGGTCCACTCTGGGCGGAACGATGTCGGGGGTGGCAATTGTGGAATTCTAGGAATTTTTGCCTACGCCTATGTATAAATAGTAGGCGTGGTCATTACCTTTTATAAAACAAAATAACTAGTTTAGTTATTTTATTATTGTGTTCAAATTTAAACTTTATATCCGTGGTAATAAACTTGTTTTCATGAGCTATTCTGTATACATAAGTAGTGTAAAAGTGGGCGGACCGCACCCAGTTTTGATGTAATAATGTTTTTTTGGTAAACAAGTTGTTATCTAAAGTTTTATTCAGGAAGTTTATATATTTTACAATATAATCATCTTATGCCTGTGTAACCTAAAAGTGGGCGGATCACCCCCATATTTGGGTTATTAACGGGTAATGCTAATCTATACTCAGGAATAAAATTTTGTTGTCATAACTCAAAAACGAACGCTGATATCACATTTTTACTAAAAAATAGGCGTGGTCGTGGACCGATTTTGCCCATTTTTAATACCAACCTGGACACCACAAGAAACAATATTTCTGCAAAATTTCATCACGATATCTTTACCGGTTCTCCTGTGATCGTGATTTCAACAGACAGACAGACAGACGGACGGACATGGCTAAATCGACTCAGGAGGTCACGCTGATCAAGAATATATATACTTTTGTATACCTATCGTCTCTATTTCTATGCGTTACACATTTCGTGACAAAGTTTATATACCCTTAACCTTAAGGTGTAGGGTATAAAAACGTTTTCCGAACCCTGGTGAAAACATTATTATATGTTAAAAACGAAACGAATGTTGAACAAATACGTATGAATTTGAATACATACTGGGACCTATCATCCCAAGTGAATGAGTCTTTAGTGTACTGTGTTGGGAAAAATAATCCCGATTGAGCACGACTAAGCGGTCACACTGCGTATATGAATACCCATATAAGTTAACAAATCAATGTTTTATGAGAATTTAATGAAACAATACTTTTCTTCAGGGCGAAGCGACTCGCTTTATTCGAATGTATTTTTCCTTCTGGTCTTTCTCTGCATGCAATGCATTTTTGATACTTGTTATTCAGTAGTAAAAATCTGGAAGACAACCGTTTTGGAATCATCCCGCTATTCTCTTCACGAGCTTGAGATTATTGTTTTTGTTGTGTGTGAAGAGTTGGGCTTAAAATCAGATTTGCACATGGCACCACGAATATTGCTGCGAATTCGTGAATTGTTTGGCTCTAATATTTGTTTGGTCTTTATGATCAAAAGTGTGTTATGATATGATCAGGTGTGGGCAACTTGTAGCACTTAGTGCTCAATAACTGTGCTCTGTTAACTACCCTCCTTCTTAAGATCGTAACGTCCTCGTTCGATAAGGATAGTGCTTCACACTACTTTTAACGTTGTTATATCCGAAGATAAATTTGTATTTGCGAAGTCTCTCAGTTTTGAAGTTGAAGAAAAAATGAATTACAGCTCCAATGGCTTACATACTAATATTTTACAGATATTCAGTTTAAAGAAAAGGTAACAATTCAAAATCTCAAAATACACTCAATGTTTAATACAATATTTATTTTAGAGAGTTTTAACATTTATTTCCTCTTATGTGTCTTTGCTATATTTTGTCTGTAATTTCCTTGGAAACTTCTGAAATATACGTAAATTGAAAAAGTTTAGCGGAGATTGCTTTTGTGGATTTTCTTACCGTCGATTAAGACCGTAGTGCCAAGGTCTTGCTCTACAATTCTTTCAACAAAAACCCTGTTAAACTTGTTTCCTAATCTTTTGTTTCTTTTAAGAAAAACCTTTTCTCCTATTTCATATTTTTTTAATGATCTCCCTATATTAATTCTAAAGTTTTTTCTTGAGCTTCGAACAATTCATTTCTGACAATATTCAGCATTTCACAGGGAAAGTTATGAAGGACTTCAATTGGTTTCGCGTTTGTAACAGATTGAACGCTACAATTATACTTGTGAGTTGCTAATAACACTAAATCTATTGCTTCGGATATGTGCTGTTGTTCTTTAATGCATAGCGCTATCTCCAACAAGGTGGAGTGGAACCTTTCGATCTGTCCGTTACTTTCACTGTGGAGCGTGGGTATAAAAAATTGTTCTATTGAAAAATTGTCCCTGAGTAAGGTTTTAATTAAATTAGAGTGAAAAGCCTTTTCGTTATCAGATACTATAGTTTTGGTGTTATTGAATTTTAATAATATTTCCAAAAGAGCGTCTTTTATATCGAGTGTGGATCTTGATTGGATAAGCTTTACAATGGCAAATTTAGAAAATTTATCCATGCATGTCAAGAAATGTTGCTTACCAGCTATAAGGATATCGATATGAAGAATTTCCCCTGGAGGATTTGGGATGGGTGTTTTTCCAATCTCAGGACAAGGTGGTTTACGTTGATACTTGTTTTCCATACATATCTTACAATTTGCAATTATGGTTTTCAACGACTTCCTTATCTTTGGAAAATAATATTCATTCGAAGTTTGTTGGAAATTTTCTTGCAAACAGCGATGGGCGCGATTATATTCTGTTATTACTGTTTCAAGCTGATCATTATCGTTTGTCAGATCGATAACAAACTTTTCGGTGTGGATAAATTTAACTCCTGGAAATTCCGACATTAAAACGTTTTGAATTTCTGCTAAAGTGGTAAGGTCACAATGAATTCCATTAGTAACACTGGGATTAATGACAGACTTTAAACAGTGCATTAAATTTTGGATGTTATCAAAAAAGATAGTATGTCGAACAAGTTTCTGGTAAAGAGTTTTTGTGCTTTTACTGAATGATCCAGATTTGGATAGTATTAACTGGTTTTTAAATTGATTAATGGGATTTTTTATAGTTTTGATAACGTTACTTGAAGATTCTTCGCTGTGCATGGTATCTCCTGCCTCTGAACTATTCAAATTATGGACAAACTGCCTTGATAGTGCGTCGGCTACATTATTATCCTTTCCGGGCTTGTAGTGAAATTTCGGCGAAAACTCTTCAATAAAAGCACGCCATCTTTTCATCTTAGTATTTGGGTTTTTCTCGGAAATGGCAAATATAAGCGGTTGGTGGTCGGTGAAAATATTGATATCTTGGATTCCGTAAAGATAATGCCGGAGTTTTTTCAATGCCCACACTATTGCAAGAAGCTCGCGTTCGTTTATGGCGTAGTTTTGCTCGGTAACGGAAAGCGTTCTAGAAATCATGGTGATTGGACGCCCATTTTGCGACAATACTGCCCCTAAAGCACTTGAAGATGCATCTTCGGAAGCTAATATGCGCCTTATTTTTTCGAAAGCACGCGTTGCCTCAGAGTCGAAATAATTTTTACGCTTTTTGACTTTTGGGCTCCTACCTGCCCATTTTCGCCTCGAAGATACTTAGTTAAAGGCTTCACAATGTCGGCATAATCTCTCACAAATCTTCGGTATTATCCCGAGAGACCAAGGAATGAGCGGAGCGCTCGGAGTGTTGTTGGAGTGTCATAATTAAGAATATCATTAACCTTATCTTGGCAGGTTTTAATACCTTTTCCTGAAACTAAAAATCCTAAAAATTCGACTTCAGTTCGGAAAAATTTGGATTTTTCTACTGAAACTCTCATTCCTGCTCTTTCCAATTTCTGAAGAGTACTATCTATGTGTTCTAAATGTGATTGTTCATCCGGTGAGATAACTATATCATCGATATAGACATGACAAAATTTCCCGATATCTTCGCGAAGAATATCATCAATCGCTCTTTGGAAAATGCTAGGTGCATTTTTTAGACCAAAGGGTAAACGGCAAAATTCATATTTCCCATTATTAACACTAAATGCAGTTTTTTGTCTGTCGTTCTCGCACATAAGAATCTGGTGGAAGCCTGACTTGAGATCTAAGGTCGTGAAAAATTTTGATTTTCCGAGATTTGACAGAATGACAGATGTGTCTGGTATGGGGTACCGATCAGGAATAGTTTTTTCGTTCAGTTTCGTGAAATCGATCACCATTCGAAGCTTGGGCTTCCCATCTGTATCTAATCCTTTTTTGGTCACCACGTGAATTGGTGAGTTGTAGGGAGAATGTGACTCTCTAATAATACCATCTCTAAAAAGTGTTGTAATTTCATTGTTAACAAAGGGAGCAACCGAAATGGGGTATGGATAATTTTTGGTGTAAATTGGATCTTTCGTATTAGTGTTAATTCTGCCTTTTACAGATGTATTATATGGCAGCGCTCTATTTGGATCAACAAATGCATTAAAGTCGTTGGTAATTATTTGACGAAATTTAGGTTGAGCGTGGGCTGGGACTGAACCATCTTCAATTGTAATCAAATTTACTTAATTGCACGAGAGGTGTTGCAGTTTCACTCTACCGGTTTGATAAAATAAATATCCATTTTCGGTATAGATTTTTGCATTTTTTGCATTTGTTTGAGATAATCATAGCTTATAATACCATCAAACGTGGTTAAATTTGGTAGCAAATAAAACGTTGACGTATTACCCAAAACATTAATTTGGCATTTGTTATTTATACTATTTACACCATTAATAGATTTCAAATTAAAGGGCTCATCAAGCGGTTTAACTCCTTGGAGAAAAGAAAAGTATTGATATAATTTTTTGAAGTGCCGGTATCAATCAAAATGCGGAGCTCCTGACCGTTTTTGGCTTTTTTAGTAATAAAAGGCTGGAGCGACTTCAGTTTAAAAAATTTATTTCATCATCGTTATCTGTGGCATCATTGACTGACACGTGATTATAGTAGTCATAATCAAGGAAATCTTCGTAGCTGTGCTCACCTTTACAATCATTATCTAAATAATAACCTTCGTTTTCTACCGCATTCGAAGTTTCATTGTTACTATTTTTCTCTGGCATGAAATTAACTTTCTGTACTTTTCTAAAGGGTAGTTGGTGGAAACTCAATTGATCTAGCGAGCGTTTAAATGTCACCGGCTGATTAGAATTCAATTGCTGGGGTCCAGCGAAGTTTGGAGCAGTTGTGTTCTGCCTGCAGAAGGATGTACTATGGTCAATATCCATGGGAACTGGTCTATTCTGATAAGAACGCATATATTGCTGATTACCGCGCTTCAATTGTTGCAAATGGGGAATTTCAAGTCTTGGTTTGTGTGGAATTATGGAGTAACCAGGAGCGAACGCTCGTGCAAAGTCGTAACGCTTATGACTCGTTTCGAGTTCTAGAGCAGTTGCAAAAGCGGTTGGAAGATCTTTAGGCCTAGCAGAAAAGAGGATATCGCACATTGGGCGACGAAGTCCAGATATAAAAACACGTAATGCATTTTCCCTAGCGCGCTCATTGAGAGCTTCAATGACGACGCCATTACCGCAATGGGTCATTATTTGCTTATTTACGATGAGGGTCAATTGTTTTTCGACAGCATCATAGTAATCCGTTATGGTCAAACAAGAGTCCTGTCTTAAGATGCTGAGCTCGTTTTCCAAAACATACAGCGGTCTTTTGTCAGAGTACGTTTGGTCAAGTCTCGCTATAATTGCTTTTTGTAATTCATGGCAAAATGCGCAGCGCTTCGCCAGGCTGGGTATGCCGAGTATTCAGTATGAATTCTGGCAATGATTTAATTAAATCCAAACATGCAGTATCAGCTTCGATCATGGGGTTGATAGAGACAGGCAAATAAGGATTTACGATTGGAGGCTCTAACCGATTTAGGGCTATAGTCAGACGATTTAATTGTTCTTCGAATCCCTGCTTAGTTCGCTCATTAGTCGAATTGACTATTTCTAAAACTTGTTCCCTAGTAACACTCATTTTATTTAGTTTTTTTCCTTTAATTTAATTATAAATTTAATTTTAATTTAATTATAAGTTTAATAAAGTTTCTATGTTAAAATAATTGTGAGAAAAAATATTTTTTGTACCATTAACCTGGCACACAGGATTCCAAGAAGGAAATGCAATCTCGTTATATGAGTTGCGGTTTTTAAACTTATGGTTTAATAATATTTCTTGTGTGTTTGAACAAGGAATACTTGCAAAAAAAAAAACAATTTCCACAAAACACTTTCAATATAAAAGACTTTAACTACGGTACAGTACCTTAACAGTAGTATCAAAAGTATCAGTTTTTGAATTACTTTTATTCCTTTATAAGGAATTCTAATTTGAAGTATTTATTTTACTCCTGACAAAATATCACTAACACTTCATATAAAGGCTCGTTTCAAATTTAATTTTGTTATTTCGAGCAAAAGCTTGCACTTTTGATTTTAAATAATTATAATACTTACAATTATTTTGTTTGATTACTCTAATAAAGATTATTCGATATGGTTCGTCGATATGATGATCCTCATTCAAAGTCCTCTAGTTGGGCGCCAGTTAACAAATCAATGTTTTATGAGCATTTAATGAAACAATACTTTTCTTCAGGGCGAAGCGACTCGCTTTATTCGAATGTATTTTTCCTTCTGGTATTTCTCTGCATGCAATGCATTTTTGATACTTGTTATTCAGTAGTAAAAATCTGGAAGACAACCGTTTTGGAATCATCCCGCTATTCTCTTCACGAGCTTGAGATTATTGTTTTTGTTGTGTGTGAAGAGTTGCTTCACACAAAAATCAGATTTGCACATGGCACCACGAATATTGCTGCTCTAATATTTGTTTGCTCTTTATGATCAAAAGCAGCAGTCAGCTGTGGGCAACTTGTAGCACTTAGTGCTCAATAACTGTGCTCTGTTAACTTATATAACGGTACTCTCTCAGAAATAATAGAAAACAGTTCATGGAACTGAAGAAATCTTACAACTGCGAAATGTAAAAAATTGTGTTAGGATGTATGGGCCATATAAGGTTTAAAGGGACCCTTAAACTTAAAGGGTCCTTATAAAAATTATAACTTTTGTAAAAACTTGTAAAAACTTGTAAAAATATAACTTCTAAATAACTTGCAAAATATCTCAAATTAGAACTTTTATAACGAGAGTTTATTTTAGAGGCCATAGATGGATAGGCCCCCAGAGATATATGTTTCGTGGACGAAGTATGTAGTTTCGCGAAGTTTTGGGCCCCTTTCATATTGAAGAAGTAAAAATTTATATAAATAATAGCTGCCAAAAGTTCATTGTTGGGAAGAAGTAGTACACACGAAAACTTGTTAGTGAATATGCTTGAATGTTTTTTTTTTATTGATCTATAAGCCTCTTTTGATTATAATTCTACTATTAAACTATTTAGTTATATAAGATAATGTTAACGGAAATGTCAACTTGTTATCGGTTGCTTATTAACTTGTCATAAATTAAACGGTTTGTTGTTTGTTCGGTTAGGATCTTATCAATACATTTCTTGGAACTATTGAGTCATATTATTCTTAATGAGAAGTGTTACTATTATATATTATGTATTCTTATTTCACTACAGATAAGAAGTAAACATCCGTTTTATTATCAAGATTCGTAGAATTTTAATTAATTCCTAGAATTTAGATAATGTTATATGATAATAATATATGAATTAATATAATAATAAGATAACACACCTGCTAAAAGGAAAACGAAGTTAAAAACAAAAACTAATATGTACAAAACCAACTAAAAAACGACCAATAGGGTTTTTAATCTACGTATTTTATCTACAATGTTTTTAAATTTGGGAAATTTGCTCTTTATCGAAGTTGGTTGTATTTTTCACGGAGCTGGTCAGTATATAAGAGCTTTAAATCGAGTAGAAAAGTTAGTTCTATTTCTCTAATCATGTGGTTCAAATACGTTTCATCGACTTTGCTTCTGGCCATCGTTATTTGTTGTGTGCCGTTTGCCAACGCAGCTAAATATCGATACTTGGTATGTTTCGTCACAGATCCTTGAATCACGAACCACGTTTTCATTATTTTCCATTACTATACTCATCTTTTAAGGTATCGGTTCGAGTGGATGATATACATCTCTGCACTGGTACTATTATAGACGAGAGCTGGATTCTTACTGCAAATTCTTGCATACCCCCAGAAACCCAGGTTAATAGAATAACCATTCAGTATGGTGTCCAGCAACTCACTCGCAGTGGAGGCATTCCGATACGAAATTTGGTACGTTATCCATCTTGGAACACTTACCAACCCTACATCGGCGACGTCGCTTTAATAAGCTTGCAGGAACCGATAGTCTACAACGATGACGCGTGGTCTGTGAGACTACCGCCGGTCGTGATGGATTTGGCTGGTAAAACAGCAGTACTTGAAGGTTGGACGCTTAATAATGTAAGTTGCTATTTTATTATTGTCATATCCTGGATTTAACTACAATAAATTAATTTCGGACACAGAACTATTACTCGTTCGGCGCTAAGCAAGCGGTATTCTTGACAGGGGTATCCAACGACACATGTGCTAACCAACTCGGCACTTTGGGGAGTCCTTGTACAAACATGTGCACTTTATACGACGCTGACGTCAAAACACATCCTTGCTTCCTCTTTGGTGGCCCATTGATGTACAACGGCATGCAAATAGGCATCGCTTCTCGGCGACAGAGTTCAGAGTTTTGTGCCTTGCCAAATGTATACACCAGAATTTCTTATTATATTTATTGGATTAAAATAACTATGGGAAAATTGTAACTGCAAAATATTAATTATACGATTTTATTATTTTATTTTTAATTATATTATATAATTATAAATATTAATACACCAAATAAATCGTTAAACAATGATTTTATACTGAATTGCTTTTCTTATTTTAAATTGTGAACATCTGAACAACTGCAATCCTGAGAGTCACTAATGTTGTGGTTCTTGTATAAGCTGAACCATTTAAAAATGGCTTGGCACAAACTATTCACACTGTGATGCTAACTTTTTGTTGTTTCCAAAAAGAGATGCCAACTTGGCATTATTTATGATGGCACATCTTTACATGATGATTACATGATGACACATTCTTTTTATATCTTTATATTTTTTGTTTATAAAACCACTTCTGTGGCTACAAACCAAAACCGTCTAACTCAAGTTCGGACAGATTAATTTTATTGCCAAATTTTAATGCTGTCTGTGCCAAAAGTGTTCATCTTTTGTTTTTATCTGTTGTTTCTAATTTTTCCACCCATTTTTCTTTCTTTTCTTTATATCTTAAATTTAGAGTTTCGTTTTAGTTTTGAGAACAAATTAAATGAGAACTAATGAAAGAATATTTCAAGTCTCAGATTAAATTGTTTTAATTTTCACAAAACTCTGTTCAAATTTTCAAAAAACTCTGTTTTTGTCCATTGAAATCACGATTGCGCGAAAACGTATGCAGATATCTGGAGTAAAATGTGAAAAATAAAACTTTACAAATTGAATATTTTACATCTATGTAAGACCATTGTTGTAATTTATCCAAAGAACAGGGTGTGGGTGTTCACCCAGTTTTCCAGATGCCATAATAATCTTGAGCTTGTTTGAGCTCCCGCAATGTTTCTGGCTTATTGTTGTTTCGTAATTACTTCCAAGTAATTACTCTAAAAATTTTTAAACCCTAATTAAATTCCTATTTTTATACCCTATACCTTAAGGTTAAGGGTATATTCACTTTGTAACGAAATGTGTAACGCATAGAAATAGAGACGATAGGTATACAAAAGTATATATATTCTTGATCAACGTGACCTCCTGAGTCGATTTAGCCATGTCCGTCCGTCTGTCTGTTGAAATCACGATCAAAGGAGAACCGCTAAAGATATCGTGATGAAATTTTGCAGAAATATTGTTTCTTGTGGTGTGCAGGTTGGTATTGAAAATGGGCAAAATCGGGCACGACCACGCCTATTTTTTGATAGAAATGTCATATCAGCGTTCGTTTTTGAGTTATGACAACAAAATTTCATTCCTGAGTATAGAGTAGCATTATCCGTTGATATGCCAAAAGACGTGATCCCCCCACTTTCAGGTTACACAGGCAAAAGATGGTTATATTGTAAAATATTTAAACTTCCTGAATAAAACTTTAGATAACAACTTGTTTACCAAAAAAACATTATTACATCAAAACTGGGTGCGGTCCGCCCACTTTTACACTACTTATGTATACAGAATACCTCATGAAAACAAGTTTATTACCACGGATATAAAGTTAAAATTTGAACACAATAATAAAATAATTAAACTAGTTATTTTGTTTTATAAAAGGTAATGACCACGCCTACTATTTATATAGAGGCGTAGCTAGGTCTCATGGAGCCCGGGACGGTTAATCAACTTGCAGCCCCAAAAATTCCTAGAATTCACTACTTGAGTACTAGTCACTACTTGAATTCCACAACTGCCACCCCCGACATCGTGCCGCCCAGAGTGGACCGCCACCCCCGCCCCCTTACTACGCTACTGTATGTGATTAAATGTGATAGCTTTCCTTATAGCAACATATTTCCTCTAGTTTTAGTTTTTTTTAAATTTTTTCAAAACTTTTAGGTGTAGGGTATCTAAGATTCGGCCAGGCCGAATATAACTTTCTTACTGCTTTTTATTTGCGGAACGAATCCTCTGTTTTTCCATAAGCTATGTATATTTTTTTACACAATTTTCTTTTGCACGGCTCCTCGCTGGAACGTATCTACCGTGTAAAACGAGAGTTGGGTGTATATGAAAATGTGGAACTTCCAGAAACACGTTGGGAGATCTAAAGATCCTCCTGAAACCGATCGATTTATGTTGAGTTCAGGATCTTTGATTTGATAAACACGCATTGATTTTGCACCTGCATATGATATTTTAGTTATGTATCATGCTATTTATTCATTTTCAGTTAACGTTATGAAGCCAATAAAAGTGGGTTGATACAATGATAGTAAGTAGTATTATATTATATATTACTTATAAATTATTAAGAAGCAAAACGAATTTTTAATTAAGACGTAACTCAAGACGAAATTCCTGTTTGATGGATGAATGTCCGGACAGGGAAAAAGGAATGGTGATTAGCCGACTGTATGTCTCCGCAACTGCAGGAACTGAACTATTGAGGGATATTAACACTGGATATTAACACCTTAGTCGCTGTCAGAAATAAGTGTATTTCTTTTTGTGTGTTCCTTGAGCTCTCTATAATATATTGGAGGAGAGCGTCTGAATGAAGGTGTTTTGATGCGATTGAGTCTGCGAATTCATTGCTTCTACATACAAAACAGCTGCACACAAATTATTGTAGGGAAGAAATAGAAAACACGGACACTTTTTACCAACTTTGCTAGAACGACTTTTTTATTAATCTATTAGGTTCTCTTTGTTATAATTCTTGAACAATTCTTCTCTTTGTTATAATTCTTGAAACTATTCTGTTATATAAGATAATGTTAACGGAAATGTCAACTTGTTATCGATTGCTAATTAACTTGTTATGTAATTTTGAATATTAATACTAGAAATAAAAACGTTGCCCATTGAAATTATACTGAATTGCTTTTCTCATTTGAGATTTTGAACATCTGAATAAGACTGCAAACCTGAGAGTTACTACTATCGTGGTTCGTTTATAAGCTAAAACATTATATTTGGCTTGGTACTAACTATTTGCACTTTAAGACTGGGTGAAACAGGATTTGTTGTTCCCAAAAACAGATGCCCACTTGACGTTATTTGTTATAACACAAACGTATGTAGTGGCGTCTTTAACCCTTCTGTCCATAACCATTTTAAAACCTTTCTATCCACGGACTAGATCTGGCTGGACCTACATACGTTTTGTATGAAAATAACCGGAAAGGAGCTAAATAATTTACATTTTTTGATGGTTTTAAAAATATTAGCAAGTCTTTTCTTTATTTTCTTACGTTTTTATTATTTTACATCAATATTGTTATAAATATATGAAATTATTCATTAAAACAGTTACTACATGTAAATATCTTGGTGCTACGCTGTAAGCAAACAGCATATCCGCAAGCATTGCAGGAAAATTGTATTTTCCTAAGAATTTTATCCTTCGATCTATCCAACATAAGCCAATCCTGAATCCCGCAGTTTCTCCACGCCGTCAAAACTTGTGAAGAAGTTGTCGGCTACGACCGTCCTCCCAGTAGTTCTGTACTTCGAAGTAAGTTCCAGCAGCACTTTTTCGCCTAAGTCAATAGATCTCTCCTGCTGGTCTTCTTTGCCTTCTTCGAATCACCGACCCACCACACTTTGATACATATTTCGCCGGCTTCGAAGGAATATATTATATGAATATTGTCTTTCATCTGCATGTGAATAGTTGTTCGACGGTTATAACATCCTCCGTTGTATACGCAGTTTCTAGGTGATGATTCAGCATTGTCCATAAGTCCCTAATGGGCGCTGCTTTATCAGATTTATTGCGCTCTGCGCGAGTCCTTTGGTCATCAAACCTTATGAATCGATTTATAGACCAAAATCGACATAGTGACATTGTTGATCTAAATACAGGATTCCTGTTTGTTTTCTACAATTCTCGTTCATGCTGCATGTTTTCGTGATTCAGACCTGTTGCTAGACAAACACCAAAATAGGCATACCATCTTCATCTATCATCTTGTGTAATAGGTTTCCAAGATTTCGTCTTATGCGAATTGCTGTCGTTGAATTTTGCAGTTACCGTCTGCGCCTTTCTATTTGTATGTCGCAAGATTGTATCCACCATATCTTCAGAAATTATCGTTTTGAATATGCCGAGATGATCACGAGGTATTCCACGTCTTGCGCTGCCGCCGACTTTTCGAATGATGTTATGAGCTCTTAGATGACCTATTGCTGGTGGTTGCTTATACCATTTGGTTTCATCGCGGGCCAAATAATACTCGTCTGTTAGTTCGTCATTCATATCTTGAATGACTCGATCATTTTCAGCTTGCAGCTCTTCCAGAACATCGTCATCACCGCTGTCCTCAATTTCGCTGATTCCTCCAACTAACAATTCCGCATCGCCATCAGACATGTCTTCTTCAGGAATATAATCGTCATCGTCGTCCTCACTAAAATCTTCCAAGTCAGAAGTCTCTGGTACTTCCTCCACAAGACTTCCAAGATACTCCTCTCTTTCCTCTTCATTCATTCGCCGCCAGTTGAATGCTTGAAGATCTTCAGCCATTATAACAAGTAATTATATATTGCTTCTAACCCTTTCAAAATACTTTTATGCAATGAAAATAAGGATCTTTTCATCTTCATTTATATAGCCTTTTGAACTGAAAAGCTAACTACCTAGAGTGTGAAAAAACTCCGTAAAAAATATTCTGTATAATTATAAAACATTTCAGGTGCTCTAATGAGCGCCATAAAACAATTAGGGAGCAATTGCAGGTACTAAATGGTGAAAATCCGTAAAAAATACGTTTTTTATTATGGTGCAATAAAAATAAACTAATTATCAGTGGGAGGAACCTAATTATTACAAATAATATTGTTTCTAATGAATTATAAAAACGTTTTCACATATGATATGTGGGAAAATCCAGCTAGGTCCAGCCAGACCAAGTCCGTTGATGCTAGGGGTTGTTATAGAAAAAACACGTTTTCTCGCTAAAAACTTTTTTCTGAATTTTTTTTCTGCACATAATCATAATAAAAACGTACAGTAACAAAGTCAGAGAGTTTCGTCAACCGTGCTTTGAGATTAATATTAAAAAAGCCTTCTTGAAAATGCAAAAGGTCTGGCCAGACCTAGTTATGGACAGGTTGGAAGGTATGGAAGGGTTAAATCGAGAAACTATGTCTATATTATTTATGTGTCTATATAGCTTTATAAACTACAGATCGGTGAGATGTAGGTAGCAAAGTTTGTGCAAAGAAGAATGGGAACATATGGGGTTTTTGAGAGCCCTTAAACTTAAGTTATAACTTTTGTAAAAACTTGTAAAAATATAACTTCTAAATAACTTGCAAAATATCTCAAATTAGAACTTTTATAATGAGAGTTTCTTTATTTTAGAGGCCATAGATGGCCTCGTTTAGAGGCCCCATAGATGTATGTTTCGTAGATGAAGTATGTAGTTTCGCGTAGTTTTGGACCCCTTTCGCATTGAATAAGTAAAAATTTATATGAATAATAGCTGCCAAAATCTTATTGTTGGAAAGAAGTACAAGACACGGAAACTTGTTAGTGAATTTGCTTGAATGGTTTTTTTTGATTTATTGATCTATAAGCCTATTTTGATTATAATTATTGAAACTATTCAGTTATGTATATAAGATAATGTTAACGGAAATGTCAACTTCTTATCGGTTGCTTATTAACTTGTTATAGATTAAATGGCTTTTTGTTTGTTGCGTTAGGATCTTGGAACTATTGAGTCATATTATTCTCAATGAAAAGTGTTATTATATTATTCTTAATTCACTACCGATAAGAAGTAAACATCCGTTTTATTAGTATCAAGATTCGTAGAATTTATTGAGAATAAGAAGTAGAATAATATATACTCAGAATTCTCCGTGCTAGTAAATGTTAATTAATTCCTAGAATTTAGATAATGTTATGTGATAATAATATATGAATTAATATAATAATAAGATAACACACATGCTAAAAGGAAAACAAAGTTCAAAACAAATACTAATACAAACCCAACTAAAAAACGACCAATAGGATTTTCAATCTATGTATTTTATCTACAATGTTTTTAAATTTGGGAAATTTGCTCTTTATCGAAGTTAGTTGCATTTGTCACGGAGCTGGTCAGTATATAAGAGCTTTAAATCGAGTAGAAAAGTTAGTTCTATTTCTACAATCATGTGGTTCAAATACGTTACATCGACTTTGCTTCTGGCCATCGTTATTTGTTGTGTGCCGAACTCGTTTGCCAACGAAGGCGAAGACAACGCAACTAAATATCCATACCTGGTTAGTTTTGTCACAGATCCTTGAATCACGAACCACGTTTTCATTATTTTCCATTACTATACTCATCTTTTAAGGTATCGGTTCGAGTGGATGGCATACATCTCTGCACTGGTACCATTGTAGCCCCGACCTGGATTCTTATTGCAAATTCTTGCATACCCCCAAAAACCCAGGTTAATAGGATAACCATTCAGTATGGTGTCCAGAAACTCACTTACAGTGGAGGCATTCCAATAGGAAATTTGTTCCGTTATCCATTTTGGGACACTTACCAACCTTATATCGGCGACATCGCTTTAATAAGCTTGCAGGAACCGATAGTCTACAACGATGACGTGTCTCCTGTGAGCCTATTGATGAACAAGATTGATTTGTCTGGTAAAGCTGTAGTACTTGAAGGTTGGACGCTTAATATCGTAAGTCTACCTGGTATTTTATTATTGTCGTATCTTAGATTTAACTACTATAAAGTTATTTCTGACACAGAATGACACCGATTACACGTTCGGCAATAAGCAAGCGATAACCTTAACAGGGTTACATAAGTACATATGTGCTGACAAACTCAGCATTTTGGGGACTCCTTGTACAAACTTCTGCACTAAATATGATGGTGACGTCAAAACACATCCTTGCTTCCTTTTTGGTGGTCCATTGATGTACAACGGCATGCAAATAGGCATCGCTTCTCGGCAACAGAGTACAGAGTATTGTGCCATACCAAATGTATACACCACAATTTCTTTTTATGAAGATTGGATTAAAATAACTATGGGGAAATTGTAACTTTGTTATTTTTTATTATTTTATTTTTAATTATATTATATAATTATAAATATTAATACACAAAATAAATTGTTAAACAATGAAATTATACTGAATTGCTTTACTTATTTTAAATTGTGAACATCGGAACAACTGCAAACCTCAGAGTCACTAGTGTTGTTGTGGTTCTTGTATAAACTTTAAAAATGGTTTAAAAATGGTGGTAAACTTTAAATTTAAAAATGACTTGTCACAAACTATCCACACTGTGATGCTAACTTTTTGTTGTTTCCAAAAAGAGATGCCAACTTGGCATTATTTATGATGACACAAATATAGTGACGTTATTAAATTGGGAAACTATATCTTTATATTTTTTGTTTATAAAACCACTTCTGTGGCTACAAACCAAAACCGTCTAACTCGAGTTCGGACAGATTCATTTTATTGCCAAATTTTAATGCTGTCTGTGCCAAAAGTGTTCATCTTTTGTTTTTATCTGTTGTTTCTAATTTCCCCCCCCCCCCCCCCCCCATTTTTCTTTCTTTTCTTTATTTCTTAAATTTAGAGTTTCGTTTTAGTTTTGAGAACAAATTAAATGAGAACTAATGAAAGAATATTTCAAGTCTTAGATTTAATTGTTTAAATTTTCACACACCTCTGTTAAAATTTTCAAAAAACTCTGTTTCTGTCCGTTGAAATCACGATTGTGCGAAAACGTATGAAGATATCTGGAGTAAAATGCGAAAAATAAAACTTTACAAATTGAATATTTTACATACATATATGTAGGAACATTGTTATAACTTATCCAAAGAAAAGAGTGATGGTGTTCTTCCAGTTTTCCAGATGCCATAATAAAAAGAGGCTTGTTTGAGCTCCCGCAATGTTTCTGGCTTGTTGTTGTTTCGTAATTACTTCCAAGTAATTACTCTAAAAATTTTTAAACCCTAATTAAATTCCTATTTTTTATTTGTTTTTAAAAAGAATTGTATATCACGGGTAGATAATATTATAGGCAAAGTTTGAAAAGATGATATGAGTTCAAATTTAAAACCAAATAATAACCAAACAATAACCTTTTTAAGTAAATATTTGATTAATTTAGTGTTTTTTAAGTTTTTTGTGTTTTTGTATATAAAAACTTCAAATCGAGTAGAATCGTTAGTTCTAGTTTTCTAATCATGTGGAATCCACATCCATATATTGTATACATACGCACGTCCGCTCAAATCGAACAATGATCACAGGCTACTAAAATAAAATCTGATATCGTAAGCAACGACAAAGTTCATGTCGGGAGCCAACGAAGCCGTACGAAGTTAGAAAAACACGAGTGGGACCCAGCGATCAGAAAATTTTACGAAGCACTTATTTGTTGGTTTGAGCGGTCTATATGTTATGTGGTTAGTGCTTATAGTATATGGCTAAGCGCACACTACAGACTTTTTGTCGGCGGATAGTTTGATCGGATCGGGTTGTTTGCGCGCACACTATGCGTACTAAACTGTCGGGTTGGTGTTGAGTGCGCATACTACCCGATAGTGGACTGAATATCCTGAATTTCGATCCTCTGAACAATGACAGAGTCATATTTGCGGTTGTGTGCAAATAATGATTGATATTTCTCAAATATCATTCCTCATGTTATAATATATCTTGCGTCGCATAAACTTTTGTTATTTATTAGCAATCCACCAAAACAATCCGTTTGAAAAACACGAAACAAATTTTTTTATATCTTCCAATTCTCTAGAATTGTCTAGAAATACGCAAAAGAAAGAAATAACAAAAGAAGAATAAACAAAAACGCATGACAATTCCGCGTAAACTCGCTATCAACAAAAGTCGGCAACAACAACAATCTGCATGTCTGCGCACTCTAATTAACTGCCATGCACATTAAGCTATCGGCGGATCGTTTGATCGCAAAAAAGTTGAAACGCAAAGCTGATGCCCATACTACTTTTTTGGCTACGCGCACACTACAGACTTTTTGAAGCCCGATAGTTTGTTTACCTTCTTAATCAGCATGGAGTTATATGGAAACGCGCACACTACACCGTCCCGATTAGTGTGCGGGGACCCTTTGTCTGTTCATATCGGGTCGGTGTAGTGTGCGCGCTTCCATATAACTCCATGCTGATTAAGAATGTAAACAAACTATCCGCCGACAAAAAGTCTGTAGTGTGCGCTTGGGCTAAAGAGCAGTCAGTCGACGTGCAGACATCAAGCAAGCAAGATCGTATCACGTACGAGATAGCTTGAAACAAAATTTTGTCAACACCACGTGAACTCACGATGCAGTCTAGCAAAACAGATATACGCACTTTATGCTTGCTCTCTCGTTGCTTCTCTTTGTTCGTGATTGCTTCTCTCTGTTCACGTTTGCTCTCTCGTTGTTTGATCTCCCCTCAGTTGTTCCGACCGCACCTTAAGTGAAAAGGTATCGCAGGCCGAGATGCAACTTCTGCATACTATTTATTCTGTGCTAATACTTATGTATGTATTCGTTGAAGTTTTAAACACAAATCTTTCCCTTGTCACCTCAGAAGCTTCAAAGGACTTCTTAGGCAAGACCTCCAAAAACCCATTTCGGAATTAAGTACTAGATATACTTAACCGTCTTCAGATTGAAATTTGTTGTTATTGTTCTGATGTTGTTGTTGTTATTGTATTTGTTTTATATGGTGCTTCCATAAAAATATTAAACTGGTTTGAGGCTTTCGAACATCGATCAGATGTTCAAGTATTTCCATTTCCACTCAAAACCTGACCTTAAATACTATACATTATATATGTACATTAGGCTGGACCTTATTTTTCGACCATAACTTTTTTACCACGCCGATCTCTAAACTTGTACTATTTCATGAAAACGTAATTTGTACAAAATTTCAGATCGATTTGACGTCGGGAAGACGTGGTACATCGAACACAAAGTTTTGAAATAGAAAGAAATATAAATAAATAAACTTGTGTTTTATTACTGGTGCAAAAATATGGAAGAAGATCGCTCTGCGGAAGGAGTTTAGTTCGTAATTTTAACTTTTCTCGGAAACTACAAAACATAGATCCTTCCGGTTTGAAGCTTTCTCTCTAGAATTGATAACAGAATTTTATGGTCGAAAAAATATTTGTACTTAATACTTGCACCGTATTTAAAAAAAAATTGCGACCAAAAATTTTTTTTTTGAATTTTTATTCCAAATTTTTACTTTGGCATTAATTTTCTCAACAACTGTTTGACGTAGGAACCTAACTTAAAAAGGATGTTAAGTGGGCGATATTTAGCTTTCAAACCCAATAAGCGAAAGTGATCCAGATATCGCCGTTATTTTTTAATATATTGTATTTTTTTCGGTTTTTAGTCGGTTTTTAGAAAATGGCCCCTCCCGCCTAAACGGGGGAAAATGCACCCCCTCCCGTACGATTTTTTTCTTGTCTCGACCCAACCTACACGCCCTAGTCTTTTGTCCCCTCTTATGCGAAACATCCTGTGTAACTAAAAAAAGTAGCACTCTAAGATAAGATGCGTAAAATTTAATATCCATAATTTAAAAAATGCAGGTATTAGTTAATTATTGAGCTGAAAAAACTATACTGTATCACTATTATTATGAATATTCTTGAATATAAAGAGCGTTTAACCATTATTAAAAATGTTTGCTTCATTCCTTTGTTTGATACAAAATTTCACATTTTTTGCAAGTTTTGTATGAATGTGCCACGTCTTTCTGTTATCCGATCAACTTCATATTTTACAGAAATTATTTCTTTATACAATGGAATAATTTTAGGGGGCTATAGTAAAAGGCCAGGATAGGTTTTCCAATATTTCGAATTTCGAAACACGGTTGAAATCAGCTAAAACCAGGAATTTCGGTTTCAACCTAAACTCACAAAAACAAATTCAATGGAGTTTCAAATGGTTTATGGATGTTTCCCGATGCGGTAACTTGTTTAGCTCTAAAACGAAGCAAAACCGTTAAGTGACCATATTAAATTATAAGTTTCAAATAATTACTTATAATTGATTAGACTCAAAATCTTTAAATCTGAACTAAATCACATTGAAATTCAATACGTTATTGTAACCATCAAATGTTGAGGTTTTTTCTGTAGGTTTAAGAAAATTATGTCATCGCAATTAAAGCACCCACCAACGAGAGTACGATGATGAACCAGTTGGAGGAAAAGGTGCCGGCCGGATTACAAAAGTCTCCCATGCACTCGGAGCAGCTCTCTTTGGTGAGATAAGCTTTAACCACAACCAAGGTTACCAGCTAGAAGATACAAGCATTATATAAAAATTACATTGGCCCTTATGGGGAACAAGAAAAAAAACATTGATTTCCAGTCGCCGCTACGTATCTTATGGTTAGCCGCTAGCTTCACGCCGCTTGCAGTCGATCGATTCTTCTTCTTTTATGTTTGTTTACGTTTTACATATCAACAGATTTGCGTTTTGACATTTGCTGCTGGCTTAACGCCGCTATCACTGGAAGTCAGCTGCATTTGCAGCTTGTATCTTGTAGCTAGTAGCCTTGGTTGTGTTTAAAGCTATAAGCTAGTTCATCCTTTGTATGTCATATTGGCACCAATGTCCGTGGAAGGAGGAAAAGAGGAACAAAGTAAGAAAGGAGAAAGGAGTAAGAAAGGAAAAGGAAACAGATGAAACAGAGCAAAATAACGAACATATTAGAAGTGAAGAACGAAAGAACACATCATTTAAAAGGGATCAATTAATAATAAAAAAGAATCACATCAAAATGAATGAATAAAGAAAGGAACAGAAATGCACTAAACTTAGGAAAATTAATAACAACTCTCTTTTGTACACTTACTCTGTGTATATTTTTGACGGATTAAAGACGTAACTCAAGACGAAATTCCTGTTTGATGGATGTACGAGTATGTCCGGACAGGGAAAAAGGAATAGTGGATATTAACACCTTAGTCGCTGTCAGGAATAAGTGTATTTCTTTTTGTGTGTTCCTTGAGCTCTCTATAATATATTGGAGGTGAGCGTCTGAATGAAGATGGTTTGATGCGATTGAGTCTGCGAATTCATTGCTTCTACATACAAAACAGCTGCGCACAAATTATTGTAGGGAAGAAATAGAAAACACGGACACTTTTTACCGACTTTGCTAGAACGGCTTTTTTATTAATCTATTAGGTTCTCTTTGTTATAATTCTTGAACAATTCTTCTCTTTGTTATAATTCTTGAAACTATTCAGTTATATAAGATAATGTTAACGGAAATGTCAACTTGTTATCGGTTGCTTATTAACTTGTTATGGATTAAACGGCTTTTTGTTTGTTCCGTTGGGATCTTATCAATATATTTGTTGGAAGTATTGAGTCATATTATTCTCAATGACAGGTGTTATTATATTATTCTTAATTCACTACCGATAAGAAGTAAACATCCGTTTTATTATTATCAAGATTCGTAGAATTTTAATTAATTCCTAGAATTTAGATATTGTTATATGATAATGATATATGAATTAATATATTAATAAGATAACACACATGCTAAAAGGAAAACAAAGTTAAAAAAAAACAATTACTAATACAAACCCAACCAAAAAACGACCAATCAATGTATTTTATCTACAATATTTTTAAATTTGGGAAATTTGTTCTTTATCTACATTAGTTGTATTTTTCACGTAGCTGGTCAGTATATAAGAGCTTTCAATCGAGTAGAAAAGTTAGTTCTATTTCTCCAATCATGTGGTTCAAATACGTTACATCGACTTTGCTTCTGGCCATCGTTATTTGTTGTGTGCCGAACTCGTTTGCCAACGAAGGCGAAGACAACGCAACTAAATATCCATACCTGGTTAGTTTTGTCACAGATCCTTGAATCACGAACCACGTTTTCATTATTTTCCATTACTATACTCATCTTTTAAGGTATCGGTTCGAGTGAATGATATACATCTCTGCACTGGTACTATTATAAACGAGACCTGGATTCTTACTGCAAATTCTTGCATACCCCCAAAAACCCCGGTTAATAGGATAACCATTCAGTATGGTGTCCAGAAACTCTCTCACAGTGGAGGCATTCCAATAGGAAATTTGTTCCGCTATCCATTTTGGAACATTTCCAAACCTTATATCGGCGACATCGCTTTAATAAGCTTACAGGAACCGATAGTCTACAACGATGACATGTCTCCTGTGAGCCTATTGATGAACAAGATTGATTTGTCTGGTAAAGCTGTAGTACTTGAAGGTTGGACGCTTAATATCGTAAGTCTACCTGGTATTGTATTATTGTCATATCTTAGATTTAACTACTATAAATTAATTTCGGACACAGAATGACACCGATTACTCGTTCGGCGATAAGCAAGCGATAACCTTGACAGGGATACATAAGTACACATGTGACAACCGTCTTGGCATTTTGGGGACTCCTTGTACAAACTTCTGCACTCAATATAATGGTGACGTCAAAACACATCCTTGCTTCCTCTTTGGTGGCCCATTGATGTACAACGGCATGCAAATAGGCATCGCTTCTCGGCGGCAGAATTCAGAGTCTTGTTCCTTGCCAAATGTATACACCAGAATTTCTTTTTATAAATATTGGATTAAAACAACTATGGGGAAATTGTAACTACAAAATATTATTTATACGATTTTATTATTTTTTATTATTTTATTTTTAATTATATTATATAATTATAAATATTAATACACCAAATATATCGTTAAACAATGAAATTATACTGAATTGGTTTTCTTATTTTAAATTGTGAACATCTGAACAACTGCAAACCTCAGAGTCACTACTGTTGTGGTTCTTGTATAAGCTAAACCATTTAAAAATGGCTTGGCACAAACTATTCACACTGTGATGCTAACTTTTTGTTGTTTCCAAAAAGAGGTGCCAATTTGGCATTATTTGTGACGGCACAAATATAGTGACGTATCGAAATGAAACTTATAAGCTGTTGGGAAACTATAAATGGAACAAGAAGGACACGGTACGCCGATATGTATTAGAAATGGAGAACATAGCTGCTCGCTGCAATTACATCGACGAATTCGAGCTTATTTCATTCATTATCAGTGGTATGGAAGATCGGTCACCTGAAGCATTCCTTCGTATGAACGCTAGAACAATGGATCAATTTAAAGTTTCTTTGGACCTGTATGAACAACGCAGAGCAAATCGTTTAACGACCTCTTACGAGCAAACTACTGCAAAATCAAAGACAGTGCCAAGAATACGTGCTAATGAATTAAGCGAGCCTGACACAAATGGAATTCGATGCTACAACTGTACTCGTGTGAGTTCTTTCGTTTGAGTTCTTCACGCTGCAGGTAATTTTTGAAGGCTTTTCACACGCTTTGGTCGAGTTACAACTGTAACAATTTAGAGCATCACCTGTGGAAATTGCAAGAGAAGAAGAAGGGGAGAAAGTGAATGGGAAAGGGGGGACACTATAAGAGAATTCTTGAGATAAGAACCTATTCCTCACCTTACCGATTTGAACATAAATGAATAAAACACCGATTACGGCGACGATTACTTTGTTGTTGTACATTGTCGTTTGACTATTCTATATACATACACTACCGGCCAAAAGTTTCGAAGCACCACTCCTGTTCATAGAAAATCGTGTGGCATTTCTATATTATTGTATAAATTTTGATTTTTTCTTTTTTAATAGAATGGTTGTAAAGTGATAACTGTAATATGGAACCCAAAACGGGTTTACGGCGTTCATTGTTTAATTGCATGCTCAAACAATGCACTAAGTCAAGAAATTGGGTTTTTTTGTTTATTGTTGTTTGTTTACAAAATCGAGAAAAAGGGTTATAAAAAACCTTTTTCAGGTACTCAGGGTAATTTTTTTTTAATGGGGTAATTACTAAAGGTAATTATGAATAATTATTATCATCCATTTTTTACCCTGGGTCATGTATAAAAGGCTGATTCAAACTGACCAAACGTTTAAAAAACCGAAGTAATGCCAAAAAATAAGATTGATATAAGATCTGCAGTGATTACTCTTCATAAGGAAGGCAATTCCGAGCGGATAATTGAGCAAAAATTAAAAATTTCGACTAGTTTTGTGCATCGCACCATACAAAAGTTCAAGGATTATCACACTCTTGCGGACCTTCCGCGGTCCGGAAGGCCAAGATCGGCAACAAATCGTGAAGATAGAGCAATGACAATATCAAACAGACGGAACAGCAGAAAAACGGCTCTACAAATACAAGCCGAGATCAATAACAATCGATCAAACCCGGTGTCACTAACAACTGTAATAAGGCGGCTAGAGTGACTGGTCTTTGTGGAAGGATTGCTAAAGAAAAACCCTTACTTCGACCACGAAATAAAAAGAGAAGGCTTCAATGGACTCCAACCTATAAGAAATGAAATGAAGAGGACTTCAAAATTGTTCTTTGGAACGACGAATGAAAGTTCGAGTTGTTTGGGTCAAATCAAAGAATTTTCGCCAAACGTAGTGCCCAAAAGAACATGCTGCCGGAGTGTGTAATCCCAACAGTGAAGCACGGCGGCGGTTCCGTTATGGTCTGGGGATGTTTCTCAAGCAATGGAGTAGGCGATTTAATTCGAATCGATGGAATTATGCGAAAGGAAGAGTATAGAAAGATACTGCAGCACAATGCCATACCACCAGGCCTACGATTGATCGGCGAAGGTTTCGTGATGCAACAAGATAACGATCCCAAACACAGTTCCAAATTGTGCAGAGGCTATTTAGAGAACAAACAAACATCTGGAATATTAACAAATATGATTTGGCCTGCCCAGTCACCCGATCTCAATCCAATAGAGCTTCTATGGGTTGAGCTGGGCCAAAAGGTGCGAGAAAAAGCGACTACGTCGACAGAGGAAATGTGGAATGCATTGTTGGAATCATGGAACAATATACAACAGGAAACCATAAAGAAATTAATCGCCAGAATACCAAGACTTGTAGCAAAAGTTATTCAGTGCAAAGGGGGATTTTTTGATGAAAAATCAGTTTAGACGTTTTTGTAAAAATTTTGATAATAAAAATTATTCTAAAATATAATTTTAATGTAATTTGAAAGGAAATATAATAAACTTTAAAATTTACAATTAAACTTTTTATTTTTAAAAGCTTTGGATAACTATTGTTAAGATTTGTTGAAATTTCAAGGGTGCTTCGAAACTTTTGGCCGGTAGTGTACATACACAGAGAAAATAAATTCAATAAATCATAGAATTCGCGTTCTTTGATCGAGATTCCAATTTTTGTAGAATAACTTATATGAACTTGTATAATATATTTCTGGACATAAATATTCCAATTCTACGATTTTACAAATGTGAATTCAATGAAAATAAATTTCCTTGTCTCAAAAAAGAACGAACCAGAATTTGCAATAATGAGGAAAACTTTCCATGATTTACCTACTCTAAATTTGAGTGAACTGAATAGTGAAAATAAAGTAAAAAACAAAGAAAAGATTCATTGTTTTGTTTACATCTTTCTTAAATTTATGTGTTTCAACATTTAATCCCGTTATGAACAGAACACCGAAGCATGCACATTTTTTCGTCATTCTTTACTTGTGGTTTCAGTTGATTGCGTCGTTTCTTATATTCTTAGGACTATTAATAGTTAATTTAGTTTAATTTAATGGATGGAATTAGTGAATTTTGCAACGTGAGTTTTAATAAATAAATGCAAGTGATCTCAGTGATATATAAATATAACAAGCATTAATTTTTACTGTAGCCAACTATGTACTATAGTTTTGGTTCAGAACGTCAACGAAAACATTTTAGAAGTACAAGAATTACTCGACAAATGGGGCTTTCCTTCCTTAAAGCAGTCATTTTACGAAAAAGGTATTGACTTGGAATGTTAAAGATATATTACATGGGAGGACATAAACGTATTAATTCCCTAATCCTGTCTCGGTTTGAGAATAAAATTTCGCGCACGATTTGCGGAATGGCATCGTGAAAAAGTAAGTAATAAGATACTACAGTGTAGTAGTTATTTCAATTTTGTAATATATTTTTTTGGTTAGGGTTGTTAAGTTCAAATTCAGTTTATTTAGTAAATCTAAATTAATTATCTATTTATATCTGAATTCTACAATTTGGAAACGGTTGTTGAGAGTTCACTCTCAGGAAAAGTTTTAAAATCTCAATTGAAAGCTCAATTGAAAAGTCACATACAAACCGAAACGATTTATGCACGATTATAACACACTACTGGATTGAAAAAAAGCATCAAGTCTTGGCTGCTGATTACCAAGAAGCCGTTGCGCAGATAATTCATCTATTTCCGAACGAAAGGAAGGTGAGATCATAGTATTCATCGAATTAAACAACATCATTTCAAAGATTATTTTACAGAAAACATACCTGTCCTCAACTCGCGCAAGCAAAAGCAAATTGGCTTGCAGATATTATACCCTCTCGGAAAAATATCGCAAAAAAGGACTCCTGGAAAGTCGATATAAGCTTAAAAAGATTTGTACTTCATCAGAAGATGTTCCTGAAATTGCAGAGTCTCTTTCTGTAAACTTCGAAGATGTTCAATGGTTGAAGAAAAATTGGGAACCGGAAAATCTTGTTATTCCTGCTTGGAAACGAACACATTGCCATCGTATGTACCAAATCACAAAAGAAAAAAATTGATATATTTACTGCATGGCCTATATTTTCACAGAACATAGGCACCACTTTCAAAGATTATGTAACTGATTTTAATAATTATGAGAATCCTCCGAAGAAAACGGAAATTTCCAATCCCTGAAATTTTAAATGCTGAAGATCATATTTTCCAGTTTGTTGTACAAATATATGGAAATAGGTTTTATCTAAATTTTATCTAAGTTTTATCTAAATAATATTCTGGTAGTTGCAAGTAATAATGAAATCAGTTTTTACGTTATACAGTTTATAATTATGACAGTAAGTGAGCAGATTTATTTTATCACTGAACTCTTAAATGTTAAAAGTTTCGACGAGCACCTCCAAAGCTATATATTAGAAAAAAAAGCATATATTCGAAAAATTTTGATATATTTGATCAATCAAAAATAAACATAAACTTCCGCCTATGAACATAATAAGACTATGTAATGGTACCTATTGAATAAAATTAAGTTTACCTTTTATGTAATTTTGTGTTATATTATTAAAAAGTTTTTTTAAAAAAAAAAGCTAATTTAAAATACAACGAAGATATTTTATTTGTTTGTATTTAAACAGTTTTATTTCAATGAATTTCGTAATTGTGTCAATAATAACAAAGAACGTGATTCTTTGTTATTAATTAAGTCTTTAATTTGTAAATTGAATTCAATGATTTCTAAAACTTTTCGATGTTGAATTATTGAATTGTTTCATGGTTTTTTACAGTTTTGAATTTTGAAAACACAGAACACATTCTTTATCATCCTCACTTAGATTTCATTATTCATTAAAAACTGTTTTTCATTTGTCTACTTGTCTTTTATAAAATAAGGAAGAGATTTGTGTAAACTATGACTGAACCATTTTTCAAATCATAGATTTCAAATTCGTATTATTATAGAATTGATGTATGACTATGACTATGTATGACTGAGAATCATACAATTAATTAGTAGAAAACAATGATGATTTTCTATGATATTATAAAACTTATTAATTATTGTTGTACGTTTTCACCGCGGAACCTTATTTGAAACTATAACGCTCGACAATCAGATTTTTATTCGAACCACACAATATCAATTTCAAGATAATCAAGATATGAAGTAGGTAGGACTTTTAGGAGTGCTAGAGTGGATTCCGTAGTTTTGCAGATGGTAGGAACTCATTTTCAGGTATTTCAATAATTATATCGACCCAATCGGTCGATCCTTATGTCGATCCTTCTTTCAAAATTTATTTCATTTCTAAGTTTTACTTCAGTTTTTTCAATTTTACTCTAGTTGTCTTGTTGTCTTTATCTCATTTATCACTTGCCGATTATAGAGTATAAACTAGCCAATGAGGTATGATACTGATAGAAGCACACATTTTTTGTGCTTTTATCAATTGATTTTTAGACTGTTTTCGTTCGGTTCATTCTTTGGAGGAATTAAAATTGGGGGAATTAAATTGAAATTCTTGTAATTTTCTGGGGAAAATCGAGTAATCTGAAAAATATATTTGGCAGCTCTAAAAAGGATAACTAGGATAACCTTCGAATTAATTGCAATTCGAAGGCAGGCGAAATCCGACAACCTCCCGACAACGAGAAGTCCCGAAGATCGAAACCGGGTCCGCTATTTACAAGTTCTACTTCACCAGTACTTCTGAAATAATTATATATAATAGGGTCGATGGTGGTCGAAATTTTGCTAATGCTCTTAAGGTAATAGCAAAGAATACTATTACACATTCTTTGGTAATAGATAAGCGAAAATTCTATAATCAACCAAAAAGTAGTTCAAAGAATATACAATATATAGAAGGCGCATCTCATAATTCTAGAATTTAGATAATTCATAAATTCTAGAAAATTCATAGAATTTTTGAACAGCAAACTTTGTTCCGTGGACGTACCAGCAAGGAGTATTAATAGGCAAAGAGTATAAATAGGTAAAGAGATTGCATGAAACATTTGTTGCCGGCAGCTGCTAATTAGCAGGACTTGGCGCTGTAAACAAAGAGCTCTGTAAAGCAGGAAACCGAAGATAAAAAAGTTATTTACAGAGTACAAAATTTCGTTTGTATTCTGCGCTGTAAAAATATAACTTATAAATAACATGTTAAAATAACATAAACTAGAACGTACATAATGGAAGTTTGTTTATTTTAGAGGCCATAGATGGATAGGCCCCTAAAGATGCACACTTTCGTCGATGAAGTATGTAGTTTCGCGTAGTTTTAGTCCCTTTTCGTGCTAGATTATCAGCGAATAACTGAAATACATATAGGCAAAAAATATTATTATTATATGAAAATGTAGAACTTCCAGAAACACGTTGGGAGATCTAAAGATCCTCCTGAAACCGATCGATTTATGTTGAGTTCAGGATCTTTGATTTGATAAACACGCATTGATTTTGCACCTGCATATGATATTTTAGTTATGTATCATGCTATTTATTCATTTTCAGTTAACGTTATGAAGCCAATAAAAGCGGGTTGATACAATGATAGTAAGTAGTATTATATTATATATTACTTATAAATTTTTAAGAAGCAAAACGAATTTTTAATTAAGACGTAACTCAAGACGAAATTCCTGTTTGATGGATGTATGTCCGGACAGGGAAAAAGGAATGGTGATTAGCCGACTGTATGTCTCCGCAACTACAGGAACTGAACTATTGAGGGATATTAACATTGGATATTAACACCTTAGTCGCTGTCAGAAATAAGTGTATTTCTTTTTGTGTGTTCCTTGAGCCCTCTATAATATATTGGAGGAGAGCGTCTGAATGAAGGTGGTTTGATGCGATTGAGTCTGCGAATTCATTGCTTCTACATACAAAACAGCTGCGCACAAATTATTGTAGGGAAGAAATAGAAAACACGGAGACTTTTTACCGACTTTGCTAGAACGGCTTTTTTATTAATCTATTAGGTTCTCTTTGTTATAATTCTTGAACAATTCTTCTCTTTGTTATAATTCTTGAAACTATTCAGTTATATAAGATAATGTTAACGGAAATGTCAACTTGTTATCGATTGCTTATTAACTTGTCATACATTAAACGGTTTGTTGTTGGTTCAGATAGGATCTTATCAATACATTTCTTGGAACTATTGAGTCGTATTATTCTCAATGAGAAGTGTTACTATATTATGTCTTCTTATTTCACTACCGATAAGAAGTAAACATCCGTTTTTTTATTATCAAGATTCGTAGAATTTTAATTAATTCCTAGAATTTAGATATTGTTATATGATAATGATATATGTATGAATTAATATAATAATAAGATAGCACACATGCTAAAAGGAAAACAAAGTTAAAAAAAAACAATTACTAATACAAACCCAACCAAAAAACGACCAATCAATGTATTTTATCTACAATATTTTTAAATTTGGGAAATTTGTTCTTTATCTACATTAGTTGTATTTTTCACGTAGCTGGTCAGTATATAAGAGCTTTAAATCGAGTAGAAAAGTTAGTTCTATTTCTACAATCATGTGGTTCAAATACGTTACATCGACTTTGCTTCTGGCCATCGTTATTTGTTGTGTGCCGAACTCGTTTGCCAACGAAGGCGAAGACAACGCAACTAAATATCCATACTTGGTATGTTTTGTCACAGATCCTGGATCCACGAACCACGTTTTCAATATTTTCCATTACTATACTCATCTTTTAAGGTATCGGTTCGAGTGGATGGCATACATCTCTGCACTGGTACCATTGTAGCCCCGACCTGGATTCTTATTGCAAGTTCTTGCATAGCCCTAGGAAACTTCCCAGATAGAATAACCATTAAGTATGGTGTCCAGAAACTCACTCACGGTGAAGTCATCCCAAGCCTTTATTTGAAGCGTTATAGGTATCAGTTCGTTGACCAAAATTATATCGGCGACGTCGCTTTAATAAAATTGCAGAAACGGATAGTCTACAACTATATTGACGTGGCTCCTGTGGTACTACCGAAGGAGGAGATTGATTTGGCTGGTGAACCTGTAGTACTTGTAGGTTTGACGCTTAATAGGGTAAGTCTACCTGGTACTTTATTATTATTATTGTCATATCTTAGATTTAACTACTATAAATTCATTTCGAACACAGAACGACACCAATTACTCCGTAGCTGATAAGGAAGCGATAACCTTGAAAGTGGAATCCAACGAACAATGTGCTAACCAACTCGGCAGTTTGGGGAGTTCCTCTTTAAACTTCTGCACTAAATATGATGGTGAAGTCAGAACGTATCCTTGCTTCCTCTTTGGTGGTCCATTGATGTACAACGGCATGCAAGTGGGCATCGCTTCTCGGCGACAGGGTACAGAGTTTTGTGCCTTGCCAAATGTATACACGAGAATTTCCCATTACATTGAATGGATTACTACGAGTATATTGTACTAATGTTTTGAAATAATTCTAAAATATTCATTATATGACTTTTTTATTTTGTATTATTTTATTATTAATTATGTTACGTAATTTTGAATATTAATACTAGATATAAAAACGTTAACCAATGAAATTATACTGAATTGCTTTTCTCATTTGAGATTTTGAACATCTGAATAAGACACTGCAAACCTGAGAGTTACTACTATCGTGGTTAGTTTATAAGCTAAAACATTATATTTGGCTTGGTACTAACTATTCGCACTTTAAGACTGGCTGAAACAGGATTTGCTGTTCCCAAAAACAGATGCCCACTTGACGTTATTTGTTATAACACAAACATATGTAGTGGCGTCTTTAAATCGAGAAAATATGTCTATATTGTTTATGTTTCTATATAGCTTTATAAACTACAGATCGGTGAGATGTAAGTACCAAAGTTTGTGCAAAGAAGTTTATAAGGGTTACTTACAAACTACAAAGTAAAATATACGCTCTGACTTGAAATCATTTTGTAACTTTGTCAATAAGAAAAGGAAGTCTATCCAGCGTTTATGAAGCACGATAATTTGGAAACTTCTTCATGTCTGCTTATTCGTCGGCTACCTATAGACCTATGTATATCTCAGTAAATAACCCATTCAGCATCCCTTCGGATTCCATTGCACTACCTACAATTGATGCTAATTTGGTTTTAAATACCCTGAAGGCTATCAAATGGAATTTTGAACCCGGACCGGATGGCTTACCGTCTTGCATTTTAAAATTTTGCATTTCAAAATGCAAAATGCAAAATTCCTTTCAACATTCACTATGTTCTGGCTATTTTTCGGATGCATGGAAGTCCTACTGTTTAAGTTGTCCCGAAACGAGAATAGAATCAAAACCATGCGTTGCAAAGAATTGTATGTATCTGTCTTTTATTATATGAAAAACCACAAGCGAAGACTCAAAAGCCAAAGCCGACGGAAACTGTCGACGGCGTAACATTAAAACGACAGGGATGCAAAGTAGGCTCGTTCACTTCGTAACATTATTTCACTTCACAAGTTTGTGAATACGTGTAATATGAGTAATTATCGTGGGATTATCTCACGGAATTTTAATTCTCTAATTTCCCCCTGTCAACGGGAATTCATCTGGAATTCAGCAAGGCAAACATAAATATCAATGAGTTGCCAACTGTTGCTAAACATGGAAATGTATTGATGTTTGGTTCTCGATCATAAGCTGCGTTTGCATACACATATTGACCCTATAAGTAATAGAGCCAGCAGTGTATTTGGTTTCATTGTTATACACGGCACTTGTTGTCCTATTTTGGAGCACGCGTGCCAGTTTGGTGTCCACACTTCAGCTGCTATAAATCGATAAACTTGAATCAGTGCAGAAGCGGTTCTTCCTTTTCTGTCCACGGAATCTTCGCTGGGATCCATCTCCATGTTTACCGTCATAGGAGTCTCGGCTTAAGCTGATAGATTTATCCTCACTGGTTAATCGCAGGTCAATGCTTAACGCTATCTTTATTTTGAAATTGATACATGGTGCCATCGAGTGCTTATTTGCTTGGTAACATTGACATCAACACTTAGAAGCGCCTGTGCAGATTTCAACATTCTATAGCCAGTTATGTTGTATAACCTGACTGATCCCGTCAAAAGGTATTCAACCAGACGGAAGTCTGGTTCCAAACTTTTGGAAATTATTTCTTCAAACAAAATGAGAAGTTGCGAGTATTTATTAAATCGGTTGTGAAAAGTGATTTTATTCTGAAAAGATGGTGGTCGCCTAAAAGTATTGGTACTGCGAATGCCATTTTCCAAAAAAATACATGTAAATATATGCAATCGTGAAAATATATGCGCAATTAATTCACAAATAATTTCCAGAATAATAATTCACAAATAATATCAGCACCTGATTGTAGCCGGTGTGCACGGTCAAAAATTTCAGTTCATTTTTTCAACCAACAAAGTTTGTATATTTATCCTAAATAAAACGCGTTTAATTTTTAAATTTTGAAGTTGATATTAAGTATATAAGAAATTTTATATGTATAATATTCGACGAAAGAGTTCAGATTTTATAGCGTTAGGTTGAACCTAGTCACCCATAAGGTTGAAATTATAAGCTATTAGGTTTATTATTATATAAGCAATATTAACTCAAAAGTTAAATACAAAAATTTTTCTTATAAAACTTGTGTAATTATTATATTATTATAGTAGGAATTTAAACACAATTTTAAACTCGAGGAGAAAGTTTAAAATTTACTCATATTAATATAAATTTCCCAATAAAATTTGACTAATATTTACCTCAGGGTTTCAATCCAATCTGAACACAATTGTATATAAATACATGTAATTTTAATTATTTAATTATTTATTATAGTCATTTTTTTTACATGTCTCACAAAAATTCGCACCACAAACAAAGGTTTAGATTATTTTTTCAGGGTTAAATCGTTTTTCATCAAAAATTATGGCAAGTATTTTGAACACATAAATATAATTTCCGAATTTTCTCTCCATAGAACATCTATTTTGCAAAATAATGGATAAGTATTTAACAAGGACTAGTCTTGGTATTTAATCTTTCGTTACTAGGAATCAAATAAAAACCTTTTCTATACAAAAACCCATAATTAATATACTATAATGTACACATATTAAATTCGGGCCTAAATCATCAAGCCGAACTTTGTAATTCAAACTGTATATGAGAAGGGTCTGTTTGTAGTGTTACACTAAGTTCAAAAATCAATTTATAGTATCTGTATATTATTTAGAAAATAAAAAATATTTTGAATAATTAAATTTAAACTCTCTGCAGAGGAAGTTGTCAGTTGCTCAACTTTCCTTCCTTTTTCTTTACTTCATTATTAGTAGTAAAGTTTTAAAATATATATCGAAATGACTTGGTATTGGTAATAACTTACGATTTACCGAAATAAAATACTAAGAAATTTCTTTTTTTTGACGATACAATTGCCACAATAGCTGGTTCAGGAAATTCCAACCAAAATTTAGATGGATGAGTATTCCAATCAGAATAATAAATTTAATTATATTTAATTTCGAACCGTTTTGGCTATAGTTTCCACGCTTTTATTCTTTTTTGCCTGGAGGGGAAGGTAATAATTTCAAGAGTGCCAAAAATTATTTATATTACAGTAGAATGAATTTAAAAATTTTGTTATTAATATTTATTACGTACCTGTCATCGAGTCAATTTGTAGACAATTTGTCAATTTTGTCAAAACAAAATTCAGTTTCTGCCACTATTTTATGAAGGCAAACATATTTTTGTATGTTCTCCTCTTTAAAAAATACTTGGATATATTTTCCGGGTAAAACCATTATTAAATATGGATACTAAAAACTCACAAAGAAAACTTGACTGAACGGCTTGAAATATAAGTCACTATACTGAATGGACGTTATTACTCAAAAATCTTGTCAAACTACTTATTTTCAGTAGTCTTCATTTTTAAGTATTTTAAGTACATTTAAGTAGTATTTTAAGTAGTCAAACATATATTTTCAATTTTAAGTTGCTGCTTCCGAGTTCTAGAAATTATATGACAACGTTTTTCGCTTGAACGCTTTGTTAACATTTCAATTGTTACGGAGAAATACGAACACTTTTTAACTTTTGAACTCATATTTTCAACTACTTGGATTATTTTTCTAAAACTGCGGGACTTTCAAACTAACCAATTTGAGGATTAAGAAATTACTGCTGTACATTTTACACTTTCAAGCGTAAAATACAAACTTAGATGTTAAAAATATTCTAGTAAATAACTTTTTTACTAAATGGTTAATTTTTCAAAAATTTTGCTATAAATAATTATACTGAAAAATAAGAAATTAATTTTTAAATTTTAAAATATTAATACATACATATTTCAACCACGTAAGTTGAAAAAAAGTTTATTAAAATGTTTAAAATCAATGTTTAAACCCAAAATTCTTGATAGCGGTTTAAAAAACGAACCTAAATTTTTGACCGTGTGGTCAATTCCATAATGCTGTACGCTGGCCCTCCCTATTTGGGATGGCTGGATCAAAATCAAAGCTTATAGACGTTGCAAAACAAAAAACATACTTACGTTCGTTCATACTTACTTACGTGTATATGCGTTCACTCATTCATGTTTCCTGTTTCCATTCAAAGTGGTACCAATACGTTTACCTTAAAATGGTTGAGCATCTACAAATATGACACAACATAACATAACGCCAAAAAAAAATACACACACATCATTATGTATGAATGCACATATTTATGTACATATATATACATACATACATACGTAGGCATGTATATGTATATAATTGCTTTTTAGATGTTGTAGCCTCTTACGTTGATATTTCATAATTTCCATTCATGACAAAAGCCTTATTAATATGTGATACAAACAAATTCAATAAAATGAAAATAAGTGGAACTTGCGTGGAAACTATTTTCATCTTCAAGGATCGATTCTTTGGCTGCGCAGCCTTTTTTTCATCACCGAAGACCGTTATGGTACGAAAGCCGAAGTTTTCTCATCTTCTGCGATCGCTATTCGTCAACAAACCAAGTGTTCTCAACTTGAGGGATCGAAATATTTGAAGATAAGAATTTTTTTCATCCCAACTGATAGTTTTATCGAAATCGAAGATCGAAATTAATTTGAACGTGAGCGATTTCATACGCGGAAATTTTTGCTAGCTAGGCTAAAAAACTAAAATTTCTGCTGCCTTCGGGTAGTTTCTCTCTCTCTCTCTCTCATTATTATTCATACATACTTCAAAATATTTTAAATTTTTTATATTTTTTGTTTTTGCCCATATTAATAAAGGTTTTTTGTTTTTGTTTTTGCACCCATCTAATATTTGTGATCAGTTGTTAATTGAGGGCTAATATAAAGTGATCAGTTGTCAATTAAAGTGGTGTAAAAGTGAACATGGACAAAGCAACCAATCAAACAAAGAGATGAAAATTGTATTAACATTAAAAATGCCTTTTTTAAGGCATAGCTGCTTGCTGGTTCCTGGTTTGGTTGCGTGTGATCCATCTCACTTGTAATAATAAATGAAGTTTGTCGATTTATTGTTTTTTAATCCGTCTTGCTCTCAATAAAAAATTTGTCAATTTTTGTTTTCACATTTAAATATTTAGGAATACTGCAGAACATAGTGACAGGGATAGATTATTGACAATAATTTTTGTTTCTAGGACAGCTAGGGACAAACCCCAAACGTATGCGACAGCCACTGTAGGTTTAGTTCAGGAACATTTAGGAGAATGTAGCTTAAGCAGGAGAAACAAATGTGTTGAGAATACAGTGAGGGAGGTTAGAGCATGTTAGTTGCTCGATCTCTCACCTCTAAGTCACGCCAACACACCTAGGAAAAAAGCTCTTAATACTCGTTTCTTATTTTCTCTCTTCGTGGATAGTAATACTTGCTTTCCATAAATTTAATGGTTTCTATAAATTTACTTCAGACATACTAATTAAGAGCTGTTGGAAAAATAATATTTTATAAAATGTAATATGTCACTTGTTTCTTTTTTTACAACAAATCATACGCGGAAATTTTTCCTAGCTAGGCTAAAAAACTAAAAAGAAAATATATTTTTTTTAACTACTATAAGATGAAAAAAATATATTTATCAATGAGGATGGAAATATTGTTATCTTCAGTGAGAGATATAAATTGAGCGATATAAAAAAGAAACGTTTTCCGAACCCTGGTGAATACATATTGTATAATATATACGAAAACTGAACAAAGACGTATGAATTTGAATGAATACTCGGACCTATCATCCCAAGTGAATGAGTCTTTAGCGTGCTGTGTTGCGACAAATAATCCCGATTGGGCAAGATTAAACGGTTACACTGCGTACATGAATACTCATAAATAACGGTACTCTCTTAGAAATAATAGAAAAAAGTTCATGGAACTGAAGAAATCTTACAACTGCGAAATGTAAAGAAAAGTGTTGGGATGTATGGGCCATATAGGGTTTAAAGGATCCCTTAAACTTAAATTATAACTTTTGTAAAAACTTGTAAAAATATAACTTCTGAATAACTTGGAAAATATCTAATACTATGTTCGCACTAGGCCGAAAATTCGCAATTTCGCGGCTCAACTCAATTTCGCGTGAAATTGAGAAGATTTGTTCAATTTCGTCATACAAAACAATGTCAAACGAAATTGAGTTGGAGCAAAATTTTTTCTCAATTTCAACGAAATTGAGACCGAAATTGACTGCAAAAGAGAAATCAACCCTGATTTTGTACTAAAATGTGTGCTAAATCTGTATTTGTTTGGCAACGCTGACTTTTTTGACATTTAATTATTTAAATTGGAATCCTTTGGTAAACTTTTGAAAATGGACAAAAGAAAATATAAAAAGAGAAATTTATGGTCTGGCGTAGCTGAGGAGCTGCTGATCGAGCTGTGGCTGGAGAGAATTGATCAGCTAAGGGGCACACGGCGTAATAGCCACATTTTTCAAGAAATAGCTATTAAGCTTAACGAATGCGGAATTACAGTTTGTGGTGATGAGGTAAAGACGAAGGTGCAGAACTTGATGGCTAGATATCGGTAAAGATACACACTTCATAATATCTACAGATATATTTACTTAAATTACTTTTTCCAGAAAAGAAAAAGCTGCTATAGGCAATTCTGGCGGTTCACCCAGCGAGTGGACATTGTTCCAAAAAATACACCAGGTCGTTGGAGGGCATGCAATCCATAATTTTGTAACAGAGAGCAGTCTTGATGGTTTGTATCTACATATATTTCATATTTTTTTATTTAATTTTTTATAAATGTGCAAGTGAGTAACATATTTTCATATAAAACTGCAGATGTAGCGGCGCCAACAAATTCATTATCCTCATCGCCACTAATTCCCTCGTCAACAGAATTACATTCACCAACACCATTACCTTCCTCATCGACATCACCAGCCTGTTCACCAGCATTGCTAACGCTATCACCAATACCACCGTCCCAACCGATTCCAGTTCAAAGTCCAACGCCATCGAACTCTTCAGCATCTACGTCTCGGAGAACTGGAAGAAACGTCCAAATGGAACTATTAAAAAACTTAGAAAAAAGCAGCAGAGACATTGCCAATCTTTTGAATGATATTAAAAAAGATGAAGAGGAAGCAAAAGCATTCGAGAAACAGTTGTACGACATTGAGGTGCAAAGAAATGAAATTTTAAGAAGAAGTGCCCAAACCAATGAGGAAATGAAGGACTATTTAATAAAATTTTTGAATAAATAAACAAATGTCAAGTTAAACGTTAAGTTAAATATATTTGTCACTAATTAATGAACTATGTAATTAATTTTTTAAATGAACTATTTTTAATTTTTTTTAAATGAACTATACATTTAGGTTGAATTATGAATAAATGTGTTACCCAAAAATGAAGTTATAGCTCTTCTTATTTCTAGAGCTTGTGAATCGCTATCGCCAATCGTCGTATTTTCGTCCAAGTTTCCACGCATTCTATCAATGTTCTCCTGAACAGCAATCCATTTCTGGTTGATTACATCATTCCGTTCGTTCAGGAAATTGTGTAGGATGCAGCAGGCTTTGATAACGGTAGTGGCATTGATAATGTTGTTATCAATACCTTTTCCGATCCGACGAAACCGAGCTTTAAGGTGACCGAAAGCATTCTCCACCACTCTCCTACTTTTCGAGAGCACATAATTAAAATGCTTCTGATCATCAGGCTGCTCGGGCGAATATGGGTAAGGCTTCATTATTTTTCTCGAAAATCGGAATGCAGAGTCGCCGATTATATAAACAGGGACTTGAATGCCTGATATGTTTTTGGCATGCTGCTCCAGTAACGGACACTCATCCAGATATCGCTTCAGTGAGGAAGATTGATATACTTGAGAGTCATTGCAGCGACCAGGACTTCCAACATCGATGTACATAAAACGATATCTAATACACATGATATTAGGGAATATGTAAACAATAATAAATGAAAAATACCTGTAGTCTACCAAAGCCAAAAGAATAGTGGAATACCAGCCTTTGTAATTATAGAAGTCGGTGGCATCTTGAGCACGAGGGTGTACTTCAATGTGGCAGCCGTCTGAAAAATTTGCATTCTTGTATTTGTAAAAGATAGTTTGGGCAATATTAAATTTCTATATTACCAAGAGCTCCAAGACACTGAGGCAACCCTAAGGTCTGGAAACCAGATACATATTCAGCCAATTTGTCAGCAGTTAGCGGGAGTGATTGGAAATATATATGCTTCAATGATGACCAAACTTCTTTACAAAAGTCAATAAGAATTTCGCATACGGTAGACTTTCCTATTCCGAAAAGGTTTCCGATACTGCGATACTCCGATGAGGAACCTAATGCATATAATGCAATAGCAATCCGTTTCTCCAAAGGAATACATCGTCGGAATCGTGTGTCTTGTTTACCAAGGGCTTGAAGCATTTCACACAAATATATGAAACTGCTGCGTTCCACACGGAAATTGTTTTTAAAGAAGGTGTCATCGTTGACCTGACAATCCGACTCCCAAAACGTACCGTTCCGATTCTGTAATGAAAATAATGAGCATTTGAAGATCTAAATTAACAAGTGATTATCCTCACCACTGTCAATCGTTGTGTAGCACCTAAAGGCGCCAAGGAAAGCAAAATTGCATGCCGGGCCATTAGAGAGGCAAGCAGAAGCTTCTTTTTCCTTATTACTTTCCTTTTTAATATCCACTTCCTCCGTAGCAGTGTTCGCGAGGCACTTGCGTTAAGTATGGAATCCATACAAACATTAAAAATTTGAAATATATGAGCAATTTCCATTTTTTATAATATTGCCGAAAATCTCACGCAGTAAACAAACCAAACGTCAAATGAAATTGTGAATGCTAAATCCGAACACTTTCAATTTCATATGAAATTGTGTCAATTTCAAACGCAATTTCGGCCTAGTGCGAACGTAGTATAAAATATAAAAATTAGAACTTTTATAATGAGCCCAGAGATGTATGTTTCGCAGGCGAAGTGTGTAGATTCGCGAAGTTTTAGGCCCCTTTCGTATTGAACAAGTAAAAATTTATATGAATAATAGTTGCCAAAACCTTATTGTTAGAAAGAAGTAGAAGACATGGAAACTTGTTAGTGAATTTGCTTGAATGGTTTTTTTTTTATTGCCTCTTTTGATTATAATTCTTGAAACTATTCAGTTATATAAGATAATGTCAACGGAAATGTCAACTTCTTATCGGTTGCTTATTAAATTGTTATAAATTAAACGGTTTGTTGTTTGTTCCGTTAGGATCTTATCAATACATTTCTTGCACCTATTGAGTCAAATTATTCTTAATGAAACGTGTTATTCTATTATTCTTAATTCACTACCGATAAGAAGTAAATATCAATGTTTACTATTATCTAGATTCGTGGAATTCATTGAGAATACTAAGAAAAATATGACTCAGTATTAACAATGTCAATAAATGTCAATCAATTAAATATGGGTTCTTTTTATTATAATTCTTGAAACTAAATATTAAGGAAAACAAGTATGAGTACATTGATTAATATCATTCTCAGTAATCTCCGTACCAGTAAATGTTAATTAATTCCTAGAATTTAGATAATATTATATGATAATAATATATGAATTAATATAATAAAAACATAACGCAAATGCTAAAAGGAAAACAAAGTTAAAAACAATTACTAATACATACCCAACTAAAAAATGACCAATAGGATTTTTAATCCTACATATGTATTTTATCTACAATGTTTTTAAATTTGGGAAATATGCTCTTTATCTACGTTAGTTGTATTTTTCATGGAGCTGGTTACTATATAAGAGCTTTAAATCGAGTAGAAAAGTTAGTTCTATTTCTCCAATCATGTGGTTCAAATACGTTACATCGACTTTGCTTCTGGCCATCGTTATTTGTTGTGTGCCGAACTCGTTTGCCAGCGAATACAACGCAAATAAATATCGATACTTGGTATGTTTCTTCACAGATCGTTAACTCACGAACCACGTTTCCATTATTTTCCATTACTATACTCATCTTTTAAGGCATCGGTTCGAGTGGATGATATACATTTCTGCACTGGTACTATTATAGACCCGAACTGGATTCTTACTGCAAATTCTTGCATACCCCCAGAAACCCAGGTTAATAGAATAACCATTCAGTATGGTGTCCAGAAGCTCACTCGCAGTGGAGGCATTCCAATAGGAAATTTGGTCCGTTATCCATTTTGGAACATTTCCAAACCTTATATCGGCGACATCGCTTTAATAAGCTTGCAGAAACCGATAGTCTTCAACATTGACACGGATCCTGTGCGCCTACGGATGAACACGATTGATTTTTCTGGTAAACTTTTAGCACTTAAAGGTTGGACGCTTAATATAGTAAGTCTACCTGGTATTTTATTATTGTCATATCTTAGATTTAACTACTATAAATTAATTTCGGCCACAGAATGACACCGATTACTCGTTCGGCGATAAGCAAGCGATAACCTTGACAGGGATAGATAAGTACATATGTGCTGACGAACTCGGCTTTTTGGGTAGTCCTTTTACAAACATCTGCACTAAATATGATGGTGACGTCAAAACACATCCTTGCTTCCTTTTTGGTGGTCCATTGATGTACAACGGCATGCAAGTAGGCTTCGCTTCTCGGCAACAGGGTACAGAGTATTGTGCTATACCAAATGTATACACCAGAGTTTCTTTTTATGAAGAATGGATTAGAACAACTATGTGGAAATTGTAACTTCAAAATATTAATTATACGAATTTATTATTTTTTATTTTATAATTATTAATTATATTATATAATTAAAAATATTAATACACTAAATAAATCGTTAAACAATGAAATTATACTGAATTGCTTTTCTTATTTTAAATTGTGAACATCTGAAAAACTGCAAACCTGAGTCACTAGTGCTGTTGTGGTTCTTGTATAAACTAAACCATTTAAAAATGGCTTGACACAAACTATTCACACTGTGATGCTAGCTGACAGAATTTGTTTCCAAAAAGAGATGCCAACTTGGCATTATTTATGATGGCACAAATATAGAGACGTCATTAAATTGGGAAATTATATCTCTATATTTTTTGTTTATATAAATCAGTAGCTACAAACCAAAACCGACAAACTCAAGTTCGGACGGACTCATTTTATTGCTGTCTGTGCCAAAAGTGTTCATCTTTTGTTTTCATCTGTTGTTCCTAATTTTTTTTACCATTTTTGCTTTTCCTTATTTCTTATATTTAGAGATTCGTTTTAGTTTTGAGAACAAATTAAATGAGAACTAATGAAAGAATATTTCAAGTCTCAGATGAAATTGTTTTAATTTTCACAAAACGATGAATGAATGAATATTAATACACCAAATATATCGTTAAACAATGAAATTATACTGAATTGGTTTTCTTATTTTAAATTGTGAACATCTGAACAACTGCAAACCTCAGAGTCACTACTGTTGTGGTTCTTGTATAAGCTAAACCATTTAAAAATGGCTTGGCACAAACTATTCACACTGTGATGCTAACTTTTTGTTGTTTCCAAAAAGAGATGCCAACTTATTTGGCATTATTTATGACAGCACAAATATAGTGACGTATCGAAATGAAACTTATAAGCTGTTGGAAAACTATAAATGGAACAAGAAGGACACGGTACGCCGATATGTATTAGAAATTGAGAACATAGCTGCTCGCTGCAATTACATCGACGAATTCGAGCTTATTTCATTCATTATCAGTGGTATGGAAGATCGGTCACCTGAAGCATTCCTTCGTATGAACGCTAGAACAATGGATCAATTTAAAGAATCTTTGGACCTGTATGAACAACGCAGAGCAAATCGTTTAACGACCTCTTACGAGCAAACTACTGCAAAATCAAAGACAGTGCCAAGAATACGTGCTAATGAAGTAAGCGAGCCTGACACAAATGGAATTCGATGTTACAACTGTACTCGTGTGAGTTCTTTCGTTTGAGTTCTTCACGCTGCAGGTAATTTTTGAAGGCTTTTCACACGCTTTGGTCGAGTTACAACTGTAGCAATTTAGAGCATCACCTGTGGAAATTGCAAGAGAAGAAGAAGGGGAGAAAGTGAATGGGAAAGGGGGGACACTATAAGAGAATTCTTGAGATAAGAACCTATTCCTCACCTTACCGATTTGAACATAAATGAATAAAACACCGATTAAGGCGACGATTACTTTGTTGTTGTACATTGTCGTTTGACTATTCTATATACATACACAGAGAAAATAAATTCAATAAATCATAGAATTCGCGTTCTTTGATCGAGATTCCAATTTTTGTAGAATAACTTATATGAACTTGTATAATGTATTTCTGGACATAAATATTCTAATTCTACGATTTTACAAATGTGAATTCAATGAAAATAAATTTCCTTCTCTCAAAAAAGAACGAACCAGAATTTGCAATAATGAGGAAAACTTTCCATGATTTACCTACTCTAAATTTGAGTGAACTGAATAGTGAAAATAAAGTAAAAAACAAAGAAAAGATTCATTGTTTTGTTTACATCTTTCTTAAATTTATGTGTTTCAACATTTAATCCCGTTATGGACAGAACACCGAAGCATGCACATTTTTTCGTCATTCTTTACTTGTGGTTTCAGTTGATTGCGTCGTTTCTTATATTCTTAGGACTATTAATAGTTAATTTAGTTTAATTTAATGGATGGAATTAGTGAATTTTGCAACGTGAGTTTTAATAAATAAATGCAAGTGATCTCAGTGATATATAAATATAAATATAACAAGCATTAATTTTTACTGTAGCCAACTACTATAGTTGTGGTTCAGAACGAAAACATTTTAGAAGTACAAGAATTACTCGACAAATGGGGCTTTCCTTCCTTAAAGCAGTCATTTTACGAAAAAGGTATTGACTTGGAATGTTAAAGATATATTACATGGGAGGACATAAACGTATTAATTCCCTAATCCTGTCTCGATTTGAGAATAAAATTTCGCGCACGATTTGCGGAATGGCATCGTGAAAAAGTAAGTAATAAGATACTACAGTGTAGTAGTTATTTCAATTTTGTAATATATTTTTTTGGTTAGGGTTGTTAAGTTCAAATTCAGTTTATTTAGTAAATCTAAATTAATTATCTATTTATATCTGAATTCTACAATTTGGAAACGGTTGTTGAGAGTTCACTCTCAGGAAAAGTTTTAAAATCTCAATTGAAAGCAATTGAAAGCTCAATTGAAAAGTCACATACAAACCGAAACGATTTATGCACGATTATAGCACACTACTGGATTGAAAAAAAGCATCAAGTCTTGGCTGCTGATTACCAAGAAGCCGTTGCGCAGATAATTCATCTATTTCCGAACGAAAGGAAGGTGAGATCATAGTATTCATCGAATTAAACAACATCATTTCAAAGATTATTTTACAGAAAACATACCTGTCCTCAACTCGCGCAAGCAAAAGCAAATTGGCTTGCAGATATTATACCCTCTCGGAAAAATATCGCAAAAAAGGACTCCTGGAAAGTCGATATAAGCTTAAAAAGATTTGTACTTCATCAGAAGATGTTCCTGAAATTGCAGAGTCTCTTTCTGTAAACTTCGAAGATGTTCAATGGTTGAAGAAAAATTGGGAACCGGAAAATCTTGTTATTCCTGCTTGGAAACGAACACATTGCCATCGTATGTACCAAATCACAAAAGAAAAAAATTGATATATTTACTGCATGGCCTATATTTTCACAGAACATAGGCACCACTTTCAAAGATTATGTAACTGATTTTAATAATTATGAGAATCCTCCGAAGAAAACGGAAATTTCCAATCCCTGAAATTTTAAATGCTGAAGATCATATTTTCCAGTTTGTTGTACAAATATATGGAAATAGGTTTTATCTAAATTTTATCTAAGTTTTATCTAAATAATATTCTGGTAGTTGCAAGTAATAATGAAATCAGTTTTTACGTTATACAGTTTATAATTATGACAGTAAGTGAGCAGATTTATTTTATCACTGAACTCTTAAATGTTAAAAGTTTCGACGAGCACCTCCAAAGCTATATATTAGAAAAAAAAGCATGTATTCGAAAAATGTTGATATATTTGATCAATCAAAAATAAACATAAACTTCCGCCTATGAACATAATAAGACTATGGTACCTATTGAATAAAATTAAGTTTACCTTTTATGTAATTTTGTGTTATATTATTAAAAAGTTTTTTTAAAAAAAAAAGCTAATTTAAAATACAACGAAGATATTTTATTTGTTTGTATTTAAACAGTTTTATTTCAATGAATTTCGTAATTGTGTCAATAATAACAAAGAACGTGATTCTTTGTTATTAATTAAGTCTTTAATTTGTAAATTGAATTCAATGATTTCTAAAACTTTTCGATGTTGAATTATTGAATTGTTTCATGGTTTTTTACAGTTTTGAATTTTGAAAACATAGAACACATTCTTTATCATCCTCACTTAGATTTCATTATTCATTAAAAACTGTTTTTCATTTGTCTACTTGTCTGTTATAAAATAAGGAAGGGATTTGTGTAAACTATGACTGAACCATTTTACAAATCATAGATTTCAAATTCGTATTATTATAGAATTGATGTATGACTATGACTATGTATGACTGAGAATCATACAATTAATTAGTAGAAAACAATGATGATTTTCTATGATATTATAAAACTTATTAATTATTGTTGTACGTTTTCACCGCGGAACCTTATTTGAAACTATAACGCTCGACAATCAGATTTTTATTCGAACCACACAATATCAATTTCAAGATAATCAAGATATGAATCAGATAGGAATTTCGGAGTGCTACAGTGGATTCCGTAGTTTTGCAGATGGTAGGAACTCATTTTCAGGTATTTCAATAATTATATCGACCCTCTCGGTTATTATGTCGATCCTTCTTTCAAAATTTATTTCATTTCTAAGTTTTACTTCAGTTTTTTCAATTTTACTCTAGTTGTCTTGTTGTCTTTATCTCATTTATCACTTGCCGATTATAGAGTATAAACTAGCCAATGAGCTATGATACTGATTTTTGTTGTCATACATTTTTTGTTGTCTTATCAATTGATTTTTAGACTGTTTTCGTTCGGTTCATTCTTTGGAGGAATTAAAATTGGGGGAATTAAATTGAAATTCTTGTAATTTTCTGAGGAAAATCGAGTAATCTGAAAAATATATTTGGCAGCTCTAAAAAGGATAACTAGGATAACAGGCAGGCGAAATCCGACAACGAGAAGTCCCGAAGATCGAAACCGGGTCCGCTATTTACAAGTTCTGCTTCACCAGTACTTCTGAAATCTATATATATGTATAAAAATGAAAGGCCTGACTGACTTACGATCAACGCACAGGCTAAACCGTTGGACCTAGAACGATGAAATTTTGCACACAGGTTTCTTTTATGATGTATACGTCGAATAAGAAAGGATTTTTCGAAATGTTATTTCTAAGGACTTCAAAAAAGACCTACACAGAATTTTTTCTTTGTACAGGCTAAACCCTTGGATCTACAAAGGTGAAATTTTGCACGGAAGGTTTCTTTTATGATAAACGCAAGGGAGAAGAAAGGATTTTTCGAATATTTTACTTCTAAGGACTTCAAAAAGGACAAACACATAACTCTTTTGTTAGCCATCAAATATGTATTTTCTTTTTTCACGAAAACATCCCGCGTATAAATGCCTAAAACCCATTTTCAGGATTTTCCAAAATTCATCCTCTAAAGGTCCAAAAAAGGATATCATTTGGTAAAAATACACCCAATCACATAATAAAATAAAACGAAGCATGTTATGAATTTTTGTCATGTGTCAAAGAATATATGTACATATTACAATATATTAGCTGCGTTTTTTTAATGAACTGTATAGATCTTCGCATACAACTGACTCTTACTCAGGTTTTACCCAGGTCTCTATCTGGGTTATAGGGAAATTTTAAGATTTCCCTCTATTTTGAATGTAGCCGACTTCACGAATTTCGGAAAACGTCAAAAAATAAAATTGAAAAATAATTTTGTATGAAGACCTATATAGTTCATTAAAAAAACGCGATTCAGATTACTCTACATATGAAAGATTATACAATGAAGTTGGGCGCGATTTCGATTTTAGCGAAATTTCCCTCGTCGGTCTTTTAATGAACTGGATCTCCAGTTCATTAAAAAAACGCAGCTATTATTACAATATTCAAAACAGAGTGCTCAAGTGCTACTAGATTGTAAATTAATAGTTTTGGATGAAAGTACAATGGCACATAAAACCAGCTTCTAAGCACTGAACACAAGTCTAAAAGATATTACAGTAAACGACGACATGATGGGTGGACTCACTGTACTATTAGAAGGAGACTTTCGCCAGACTCTGTCCATAGTGCCGAGAGTAACTCGGGCTGATGAAGTTAAGGCATTTATTAAGCATCAAATCTTTGGCCCTTAATACAAAAACTCCACCTTAAGAAAAACATGCGGGTGCATTTAAAGGGAGATGTTTTCGCTGACCAATTCTCCAAACTGCTCCTGCAAATAGGAAACGGAGAATATCAGAAAACTGATGGCAAACTTCAAATTCAACCAAATCTTGCCTCAGTTGTGTCGACCGTTGACGAGCTAATAGAACGAATATATCCGGATATCCAAAACCTACACCATAAAATAACGTGCGATTCTTACACCTAAGAACGATCAGGCATCAACCATTAATGACAAGTTGCTGAAGTCATTTGAAGAAACAGAATATCTGTATAAATCGGTGTGCATAGTATTGCACATAGATAACGCTGTACACTATCCTGTGGAGTTCATAAATTCACTTAACACAACTGGTCTACAAACTTAACTGAAAATAGCAGGAATTCATCATAGGCAAGACTGCTTTTCACATGCTAGCAACTGATGGCAAAAACTCTAATTTAGTGTATAAAGAGGTATATTAATTAAAACTAAACAGCAAGAAGATTAAACAAAACATTTCTAATATTTTACAATAAAAAATAATAAAAATATAAACACATAAAAAACATAAATAAAAACATACCAAATACAATGTAGTATTATAAAATAACATTTTATTTCCCGAGCAATGCCGGGTAGTTAAGCTAGTAATTATATATAATAGGGTCGTTGGTGGTCGTAATTTTGCTAATGCTCTTAAGGTAATAGCAAAGAATACTATTACACATTCTTTGGTAATAGATAAGCGAAAATTCTATTCTATAATCAATCAAAAAGAAGTTCAAAGAATATACAATATATAGAAGGCGCATCACATAAGAATTTTTGAACAGCAAATTTTTGTTCCGTGGACGTACCAGCAAAGAGTATTAATAGGCAAAGTGTATAAATAGGTAAAGAGATTGCATGAAACATTTGTTGCCGGCAGCTGCTAATTAGCAGGACTTGGCGCTGTACACAAAGAGCTCTGTAAAGCAGGAAACCGAAGATAAAAAAGTTCTTTACAGAGTACAAAATTTCGTTTGTATTCTGCGCTGTAAAAATATAACTTATAAATAACATGTTAAAATAACATAAACTAGAACGTACATAATGGAAGTTTGTTTATTTTAGAGGCCATAGATGGATAGGCCCCTAAAGATGCACACTTTCGTCGATGAAGTATGTAGTTTCGCGTAGTTTTAGTCCCTTTTCGTGCTAGATTATCAGCGAATAACTGAAATACATATAGGCAAAAAATATTATTATTATATGAAAATGTAGAACTTCCAGAAACACGTTGGGAGATCTAAAGATCCTCCTGAAACCGATCGATTTATGTTGAGTTCAGGATCTTTGATTTGATAAACACGCATTGATTTTGCACCTGCATATGATATTTTAGTTATGTATCATGCTATTTATTCATTTTCAGTTAACCTTATGAAGCCAATAAAAGCGGGTTGATACAATGATAGTAAGTAGTATTATATTATATATTACTTATAAATTTTTAAGAAGCAAAACGAATTTTTAATTAAGACGTAACTCAAGACGAAATTCCTGTTTGATGGATGTATGTCCGGACAGGGAAAAAGGAATGGTGATTAGCCGACTGTATGTCTCCGCAACTGCAGGAACTGAACTATTGAGGGATATTAACACTGGATATTAACACCTTAGTCGCTGTCAGGAATAAGTGTATTTCTTTTTGTGTGTTCCTTGAGCTCTCTATAATATATTGGAGGAGCGCGTCTGAATGAAGGTGTTTTGATGCGATTGAGTCTGCGAATTCATTGCTTCTACATACAAAACAGCTGCGCACAAATTATTGTAGGGAAGAAATAGAAAACACGGAGACTTTTTACCGACTTTGCTAGAACGGCTTTTTTATTAATCTATTAGGTTCTCTTTGTTATAATTCTTGAACAATTCTTCTCTTTGTTATAATTCTTGAAACTATTCAGTTATATAAGATAATGTTAACGGAAATGTCAACTTGTTATCGGTTGCTTATTAACTTGTTATGGATTAAACGGCTTTTTGTTTGTTCCGTTGGGATCTTATCAATACATTTGTTGGAAGTATTGAGTCATATTATTCTCAATGAAAAGTGTTATTATATTATTCTTAATTCACTACCGATAAGAAGTAAACATCCGTTTTATTATTATCAAGATTCGTAGAATTTTAATTAATTCCTAGAATTTAGATATTGTTATATGATAATGATATATGAATTAATATAATAATAAGATAACACACATGCTAAAAGGAAAACAAAGTTAAAAACAATTACTAATACAAACCCAACCAAAAAACGACCAATCAATGTATTTTATCTACAATATTTTTAAATTTGGGAAATTTGTTCTTTATCTACATTAGTTGTATTTTTCACGTAGCTGGTCAGTATATAAGAGCTTTAAATCGAGTAGAAAAGTTAGTTCTATTTCTCCAATCATGTGGTTCAAATACGTTACATCGACTTTGCTTCTGGCCATCGTTATTTGTTGTGTGCCGAACTCGTTTGCCAACGAAGGCGAAGACAACGCAACTAAATATCCATACCTGGTTAGTTTTGTCACAGATCCTTGAATCACGAACCACGTTTTCATTATTTTCCATTACTATACTCATCTTTTAAGGTATCGGTTCGAGTGGATGGCATACATCTCTGCACTGGTACCATTGTAGCCCCGACCTGGATTCTTATTGCAAGTTCTTGCATAGCCCTAGGAAGCTTCCCATATAGAATAACCATTAAGTATGGTGTCCAGAAGCTCACTCACGGTGGAGTCATTCCAAGCGTTTATTTTAAGCGTTATAGGTATCAGTTCGTTGACCAAAATTATATCGGCGACGTCGCTTTAATAAAATTGCAGAAACCGATAGAATACAACGATGACGTGGCTCCTGTGGTACTACCGAAGGAGGAGATTGATTTGGCTGGTAAACCTGCAGTACTTGTAGGTTTGACGCTTAATATGGTAAGTCTACCTGGTATTTTATTATTGTCGTATCTTAGATTTAACTACTATAAATTAATTTCGAACACAGAACGACACCAATTACTCCGTCGGTGATAAGGAAGCGATAACCTTGAAAGTGGAATCCAACGAACAATGTGCTAACCAACTCGGCAGTTTGGGGAGTTCCTCTTTAAACTTCTGTACTAAATATGATGGTGACGTCAAAACACATCCTTGCTTCGTTTTTGGTGGTCCATTGATGTACAACGGCATGCAAGTAGGCATCGCTTCAAGGCTACAGAGTACAGAGTTTTGTGCCTTGCCAAATGTATACACCAGAATTTCCCATTACATTAAATGGATTAAACTGAATATATTATACTAATGTTTTCAAATAACTGTAAAATATTCATTATACAACTTTTTTATTTTATTATTAATTATATTACGTAATTATGAATATTAATACTAGAAATAAAAACGTTAACCAATGAAATTATACTGAATAGCTTTTCTCATTTCAAATTTTGAACATCTGAATAAAACACTGCAAACCTGAGAGTTGTTCCCAAAAAGAGATGCCCACTTGACGTTATTTGTTATAACACAAACATATGTAGTGGCATCTTTAAATCGAGAAAATATGTCTATATTGTTTATGTTTCTATATAGCTTTATAAACTACAGATCGGTGAGATGTAAGTACCAAAGTTTGTGCAAAGAAGTTTATAAGGGTTACTTACAAACTACAAAGTCAAATATACGCTCTGACTTGAAATCATTTTGTAACTTTATCAATAATAATAATAATAATAAAAACTATTTGCAGTCTTTTGGAAACTTCATGTCTGCTTATTCGTCGACTACCAATAGACCTATACCTCAGTAAATTACCCATTCAGCATCCCTTCCGGTTCAAATGGAATTTGAAGCCAGACCGGATGGTTTACCGTCTTGCATTTTAAAAGTTTGCGGTCTTTCAACATTCACTATGTTCAGGCTATTTTTCGGATGCATGGAAGTCTTACATTAATACTACTGTTTAAGTTTTCCCGAAACGAGAATAAAATCAAAACCATACGTTGCAAAGAATTGTGTGTCTTTTATTATATGAAAAACCACAAGCGAGGACTCAAAACCCAAAGCCGACGATAAACTGTCGACGGCGTAACATTAAAACGACAGGGATGCAAAGTAGGCTCGTTCACTTCGTAACACCTACATTATTCCACTCCGCAAGTTTGGGAATAGGTGTAATAGGAGTAATTATCGTGGGATTATCTCACGGAATGTTAATTCTCTAATTTCCCCCTGTCAATAGGAATTCATCTGGAATTCCGCAAGGGACCGCTCTTATTCTTGATATTTATCAATGAGTTGCCAACTGTTGCTAAACATGGAAATGTATTGATGTTTGGTTCTCGATCATAAGCTGCGTTTTTATACACATATTGACCCTATAGGTAATAGAGCCAGCAGTGTATTTGGTTTCATTGTTATACACTTCAATTGTTGCCCTAGTTTGGAGCACGCGTGCCAGTTTGGTGTCCACACTTCAGCTGCTATAAATCTATAAACTTGAATCAGTGCAGAAACGGTTCTTCCTTTTCTGTCGACGGAATCTTCGCTGGGATCCATCTCCATGTTTACCGTCATAGGAGTCTTGGCTTAAGCTGATAGATTTATCCTCACTGGTTAATCGGAGGTCAATGCTTACGCTGTCTTTATTTTAAAATTGATACATTGTGCCATCGAGTGCTTATTTGCTTGGTAACATTGACATCAACACTTAGAAGCGCCTGTGCAGATTTCAACATTCTATAGCCAGTTATGTTGTATAACCTGACTGATCCCGTCAAAAGGTATTCAACCAGACGGAAGTCTGGTTCCAAACTTTTGGAAATTATTTCTTCAAACAAAATGAGAAGTTGCGAGTATTTATTAAATCGGTTGTGAAAAGTGATTTTATTCTGAAAAGATGGTGGTCGCCTAAAAGTATTGGTACTGCGAATGCCATTTTCCAAAAAAATACACGTAAATATATGCAATCGTGAAAATATATGCGCAATTAATTCACAAATAATTTCCACAATAATAATTCACAAATAATATCAGCACCTGATTGTAGTCGGTGTGCACGGTCAAAAATTTCAGTTCATTTTTTCAACCAACAAAGTTTGTATATTTATCCTAAATAAAACGCGTTTAATTTTTAAATTTTGAAGTTGATATTAAGTATATAAGAAATTTTATATGTATAATATTCGACGAAAGAGTTCAGATTTTATAGCGTTAGGTTGAACCTAGTCACCCATAAGGTTGAAATTATAAGCTATTAGGTTTATTATTATATAAGCAATATTAACTCAAAAGTTAAATACAAAAATTTTTCTTATAAAACTTGTGTAATTATTATATTATTATAGTAGGAATTTAAACACAATTTTAAACTCGAGGAGAAAGTTTAAAATTTACTCATATTAATATAAATTTCCCAATAAAATTTGACTAATATTTACCTCAGGGTTTCAATCCAATCTGAACACAATTGTATATAAATACATGTAATTTTAATTATTTAATTATTTATTATAGTCATTTTTTTTACATGTCTCACAAAAATTCGCACCACAAACAAAGGTTTAGATTATTTTTTCAGGGTTAAATCATTTTTCATCAAAAATTATGGCAAGTATTTTGAACACATAAATATAATTTCCGAATTTTCTCTCCATAGAACATCTATTTTGCAAAATAATGGATAAGTATTTAACAAGGACTAGTCTTGGTATTTAATCTTTCGTTACTAGGAACCAAATAAAAACCTTTTCTATACCAAAACCCATAATTAATATACTATAATGTACACATATTAAATTCGGGCCTAAATCATCAAGCCGAACTTTGTAATTCAAACTGTATATGAGAAGGGTCTGTTTGTAGTGTTACGCTAAGTTCAAAAATCAATTTATAGTATCTGTATATTATTTAGAAAATAAAAAATATTTTGAATAATTAAATTTAAACTCTCTGCAGAGGAAGTTGTCAGTTCCTCAACTTTCCTTCCTTTTTCTTTACTTCATTATTAGTAGTAAAGTTTTAAAATATATATCGAAATGACTTGGTATTGGTAATAACTTACGATTTACCGAAATAAAATACTAAGAAATTTCTTTTTTTGACGATACAATTGCCACAATACCTGGTTCAGGAAATTCCAACCAAAATTTAGATGGATGAGTATTCCAATCAGAATAATAAATTTAATTATATTTAATTTCGAACCGTTTTGGCTATAGTTTCCACGCTTTTATTCTTTTTTGCCTGGAGGGGAAGGTAATAATTTCAAGAGTGCCAAAAATTATTTATATTACAGTAGAATGAATTTAAAAATTTTGTTATTAATATTTATTACGTACCTGTCATCGAGTCAATTTGTAGACAATTTGTCAATTTTGTCAAAACAAAATTCAGTTTCTGCCACTATTTTATGAAGGCAAACATATTTTTGTATGTTCTCTTCTTTAAAAAATACTTGGATATATTTTCCGGGTAAAACCATTATTAAATATGGATACTAAAAACTCACAAAGAAAACTTGACTGAACGGCTTGAAATATAACACTATACTGAATGGACGTTATTACTCAAAAATCTTGTCAAACTACTTATTTGAAGTAGTCAACATTTTTAAGTATTTTAAGTACATTTAAGTAGTATTTTAAGTAGTCAAACATATATTTTCAATTTTAAGTTGCTGCTTCCGAGTTCTAGAAATTATATGACAACGTTTTTCGCTTGAACGCTTTGTTAACATTTCAATTGTTACGGAGAAATACGAACACTTTTTAACTTTTGAACTCATATTTTCAACTACTTGGATTATTTTTCTAAAACTGCGGGACTTTCAAACTAACCAATTTGAGGATTAAGAAATTACTGCTGTACATTTTACACTTTCAAGCGTAAAATACAAACTTAGATGTTAAAAATATTCTAGTAAATAACTTTTTTACTAAATGGTTAATTTTTCAAAAATTTTGCTATAAATAATTATACTGAAAAATAAGAAATTAATTTTTAAATTTTAAAATATTAATACATACATATTTCAACCGCGTAAGTTGAAAAAAAGTTTATTAAAATGTTTAAAATCAATGTTTAAACCCAAAATTCTTGATAGCGGTTTAAAAAACGAACCTAAATTTTTGACCGTGTGGTCAATTCCATAATGCTGTACGCTGGCCCTCCCTATTTGGGATGGCTGGATCAAAATCAAAGCTTATAGACGTTGCAAAACAAAAAACATACTTACGTTGGTTCATACTTACTTACGTGTATATGCGTTCACTCATTCATGTTTCCTGTTTCCATTCAAAGTGGTACCGATACGTTTACCTTAAAATGGTTGAGCATCTACAAATATGACACAACATAACATAACGCCAAAAAAAAATACACACACATCATTATGTATGAATGCACATATTTATGTACATATATATACATACATACATACGTAGGCATGTATATGTATATAATTGCTTTTTAGATGTTGTAGCCTCTTACGTTGATATTTCATAATTTCCATTCATGACAAAAGCCTTATTAATATGTGATACAAACAAATTCAATAAAATGAAAATAAGTGGAACTTGCGTGGAAACTATTTTCATCTTCAAGGATCGATTCTTTGGCTGCGCAGCCTTTTTTTCATCACCGAAGATCGTTTTGGTACGAAAGCCGAAGTTTTCTCATCTTCTGCGATCGCTATTCGTCAACAAACCAAGTGTTCTCAACTTGAGGGATCGAAATATTTGAAGATAAGAATTTTTTTCATCCCAACTGATAGTTTTATCGAAATCGAAGATCGAAATTAATTTGAACGTGAGCGATTTCATACGCGGAAATTTTTCCTAGCTAGGCTAAAAAACTAAAATTTCTGCTGCCTTCGGGTAGTTTCTCTCTCTCTCTCTCTCTCTCTCTCATTATTATTCATACATACTTCAAAATATTTTAAATTTTTTATATTTTTTGTTTTTGCCCATATTAATAAAGGTTTTTTGTTTTTGTTTTTGCACCCATCTAATATTTGTGATCAGTTGTTAATTGAGGGCTAATATAAAGTGATCAGTTGTCAATTAAAGTGGTGTAAAAGTGAACATGAACAAAGCAACCAATCAAACAAAGAGATGAAAATTGTATTAACATTAAAAATGCCTTTTTTAAGGCATAGCTGCTTGCTGGTTCCTGGTTTGGTTGCGTGTGATCCATCTCACTTGTAATAATAAATGAAGTTTGTCGATTTATTGTTTTTTAATCCGTCTTGCTCTCAATAAAAAATTTGTCAATTTTTGTTTTCACATTTAAATATTTAGGAATACTGCAGAACATAGTGACAGGGATAGATTATTGACAATAATTTTTGTTTCTAGGACAGCTAGGGACAAACCCCAAACGTATGCGACAGCCACTGTAGGTTTAGTTCAGGAACATTTAGGAGAATGTAGCTTAAGCAGGAGAAACAAATGTGTTGAGAATACAGTGAGGGAGGTTAGAGCATGTTAGTTGCTCGATCTCTCACCTCTAAGTCACGCCAACACACCTAGGAAAAAAGCTCTTAATACTCGTTTCTTATTTTCTCTCTTCGTGGATAGTAATACTTGCTTTCCATAAATTTAATGGTTTCTATAAATTTACTTCAGACATACTAATTAAGAGCTGTTGGAAAAATAATATTTTATAAAATGTAATATGTCACTTGTTTCTTTTTTTACAACAAATCATACGGGGAAATTTTTCCTAGCTAGGCTAAAAAACTAAAAAGAAAATATATTTTTTTGCACTACTATAAGATGAAAAACATATATTTATCAATGAGGATGGAAATATTGTTATCTTCAGTGAGAGATATAAATTGAGCGATATAAAAAAGAAACGTTTTCCGAACCCTGGTGAATACATATTGTATAATATATACGAAAACTGAACAAAGACGTATGAATTTGAATGAATACTCGGACCTATCATCCCAACTGAATGAGTCTTTAGCGTACTGTGTTGGGAAAAATAATCCCGATTGGGCAAGATTAAACGGTCACACTGCGTACATGAATACCCATAAATAACGGTACTCTCTTAGAAATAATAGAAAAAAGTTCATGGAACTGAAAAAATCTTACAACTGCGAAATGTAAACAAAAGTGTTGGGATGTATGGGCCATATAGGGTTTAAAGGGTCCCTTAGACTTAAATTATAACTTTTGTAAAAACTTGTAAAAATATAACTTCTGAATAACTTGGAAAATATCTCAAATTAGAACTTTTATAATGAGCCCAGAGATGTATGTTTCGCAGGCGAAGTGTGTAGATTCGCGAAGTTTTAGGCCCCTTTCGTATTGAACAAGTAAAAATTTATATGAATAATAGTTGCCAAAACCTTATTGTTAGAAAGAAGTAGAAGACATGGAAACTTGTTAGTGAATTTGCTTGAATGGTTTTTTTTTTATTGCCTCTTTTGATTATAATTCTTGAAACTATTCAGTTATATAAGATAATGTCAACGGAAATGTCAACTTCTTATCGGTTGCTTATTAAATTGTTATAAATTAAACGGTTTGTTGTTTGTTCCGTTAGGATCTTATCAATACATTTCTTGCACCTATTGAGTCAAATTATTCTTAATGAAACGTGTTATTCTATTATTCTTAATTCACTACCGATAAGAAGTAAATATCAATGTTTACTATTATCTAGATTCGTGGAATTCATTGAGAATACTAAGAAAAATATGACTCAGTATTAACAATGTCAATAAATGTCAATCAATTAAATATGGGTTCTTTTTATTATAATTCTTGAAACTAAATATTAAGGAAAACAAGTATGAGTACATTGATTAATATCATTCTCAGTAATCTCCGTACCAGTAAATGTTAATTAATTCCTAGAATTTAGATAATATTATATGATAATAATATATGTATTAATATAATAAAAAAATAACGCAAATGCTAAAAGGAAAACAAAGTTAAAAACAATTACTAATACATACCCAACTAAAAAATGACCAATAGGATTTTTAATCTACATATGTATTTTATCTACAATGTTTTTAAATTTGGGAAATATGCTCTTTATCTACGTTAGTTGTATTTTTCATGGAGCTGGTTACTATATAAGAGCTTTAAATCGAGTAGAAAAGTTAGTTCTATTTCTCCAATCATGTGGTTCAAATACGTTACATCGACTTTGCTTCTGGCCATCGTTATTTGTTGTGTGCCGAACTCGTTTGCCAGCGAATACAACGCAAATAAATATCGATACTTGGTATGTTTCTTCACAGATCGTTGATTCACGAACCACGTTTCCATTATTTTCCATTACTATACTCATCTTTTAAGGCATCGGTTCGAGTGGATGGTATACATCTCTGCACTGGTACTATTATAGACCCGAACTGGATTCTTACTGCAAATTCTTGCATACCCCCATAAACCCAGGTTAATAGAATAACCATTCAGTATGGTGTCCAGAAGCTCACTAGCACTGGAGGCATTCCAATAGGAAATTTGGTCCGTTATCCATTTTGGAACATTTCCAAACCTTATATCGGCGACATCGCTTTAATAAGCTTGCAGAAACCGATAGTCTTCAACATTGACACGGATCCTGTGCGCCTACGGATGAACACGATTGATTTTTCTGGTAAACTTGTAGCACTTAAAGGTTGGACGCTTAATATGGTAAGTCTACCTGGTATTTTATTATTATCATATCTTAGATTTAACTACTATAAATTAATTTTGGCCACAGAATGACACCGATTACTCGTTCGGCGATAAGCAAGCGATAACCTTGACAGGGATAGATAAGTACATATGTGCTGACGAACTCGGCTTTTTGGGTAGTCCTTCTACAAACATCTGCACTAAATATGATGGTGACGTCAAAACACAGCCTTGCTTCCTTTTTGGTGGTCCATTGATGTACAACGGCATGCAAGTAGGCTTCGCTTCTCGGCAACAGGGTACAGAGTATTGTGCTATACCAAATGTATACACCAGAGTTTCTTTTTATGAAGAATGGATTAGAACAACTATGTGGAAATTGTAACTTCAAAATATTAATTATACGAATTTATTATTTTTTATTTTATAATTATTAATTATATTATATAATTAAAAATATTAATACACTAAATAAATCGTTAAACAATGAAATTATACTGAATTGCTTTTCTTATTTTAAATTGTGAACATCTGAACAACTGCAAACCTCAGAATCACTAGTGTTGTTGTGGTTCTTGAATAAACTAAACCATTTCAAAATAGCTTTTTCATTATCACTGTGATGCTAGCTGACAGAATTTGTTGTTTCCAAAAAGAGATGCCAACTTGGCATTATTTATGATGGCACAAATATAGAGACGTCATTAAATTGGGAAATTATATCTCTATATTTTTTGTTTATATAAATCAGTAGCTACAAACCAAAACCGACAAACTCAAGTTCGGACGGACTCATTTTATTGCTGTCTGTGCCAAAAGTGTTCATTTTTTGTTTTCATCTGTTGTTCCTAATTTTTTTTACCATTTTTGCTTTTCTTTATTTCTTATATTTAGAGATTCGTTTTAGTTTTGAGAACAAATTAAATGAGAACTAATGAAAGAATATTTCAAGTCTCAGATGAAATTGTTTTAATTTTCACAAAACGATGAATGAAATTGTTTTAATTTTCAAAAAATCACGATTGCGCGAAAACGTATGAAGATATCTGGAGTAAAATGCGAAAAATAAAACATTACAAATTGAATATTTTACATCTATGTATGTAGGATAATTTTTATAATTTATGCAAAGAAAACGGTGTAATTCACCTACTTTTCCAGATGCCATAATAATCATGAGCTTGTTTGAGTCCCGCAATGTTTCTGGCTTGTTGGTGTTTCGTAATTACTTCCAATTAATTACTCTAAACATTTTTAAACCTTAATTAAATTTCTAATTTTTTTTTATTTGTTCACGGTATCGCACTGTATTCTATTCTCAATAAAAAAAAAATTTATTGCACGGGTAGATAATATTAAAGGCAAAGTTGGAAAAAAATTATATGAGTACAAATTTAAAAGCAAATAATAAAACAAAACCAACTAAAACCAAACAAAAAAAGGCAATAAGATTTTAAGTAAATATTTAATTAATTTAGTGTTTTTTATGGTTTTTGTGTTTGTTACAGATTTGGTCTGTATAGAAGAGCTTCAAATCGAGTAGAATCACACTGCTTCTGGCCAGCATTATTTTTTATTTTCCGAGCTCGTTTTCCGACGAAGTGGGTCCAATTATGATTACGAATATAGACATCCATTCCTAGTATGTTTTGTAACAGATCTTTGCATCAGGACCCACGTTTTCATTCGTTTCTCTTACTACACTCGTATTTCAAGGTATCTGTTCAACTGGAAGGTCTTCACCAATGCACCGGTACCATTATAGCGCCGACCTGGATTCTTACCTCAGCTTTTTGCGCTCGTTCTCCCTCTCATAAAATGAACATTGTGTATGGTGTCCCGAATATTCATTTGAATTCGAAGTCTGGTGACAACATGGTTCAAATGAAAGCCCAGTACTTCCCTAACAAAGCGATAGGGTCTCACGAATCGCATATACACTACCGTCCATAAGTTTCCGGACAAAACATTTTTTATCATAATTGTGCACATTTCTGACTATAGAAGATTCAGATGAATAAAATTCTTTTAAAATACATTAGTATAATATTAGGCTTCCTTTTACCACAACACAGGTAACAGGATTCTAGGTAAAACACCGAAATTGACCGGTTTACCGGTACAGGTAAAAAAAAATGTCCATTTTTTTTGCGGAAAATGTTTACAACTTGTAGTTAAATAATTAGTGAAGTATAATCCATACCTTTTTTATAAAAATTCGCACTATAAAAGCAATTGATATGCGTCTTTTGAGTCAATTGTTCCCAATGTCTATAATTCTGAAGTTATACAGAAAAAGAATAAAAAAGTTGTTGAAATGGTCAGAAATAAAGAAAACTTTGGACAGGAATGTTTTGCTTTGATAATCTTATATAAGGAAGGATATACAGAGCGTGGCATTGCAGACAAAATGAAAATACCGAAGTCGACAGTACATGACACCATTAAACGTTTCAGAGAGTCCTCCAGTGTTAGCACTCGGTCATGAAGCGGGAGGCCCAAATTAACTTCAATACAGGAGGATCATACAATCAAAATGATAAGTGAAAGGGATCGACGGTTTACAGCTCCAGAAATTTGGGCAGAGTTCAACAGATCGCATTTAAACAAGATGTCGGTTACAACGACGAAAAGACGACTAGCTGACCCAGGCCTTCACGGTAGAATAGCGGTGCGAAAACCGTTACTACGACCACAAAATAAAATCAAACGGCTAGATTGGGGACAGGAGCACCAAGAATGCACAAATTATCAGTGGTCGAATCTCTTATGGACAGACGAATCCAAATTTGAAATTTTTGGACAAAAGAGGCGAATCTTCGTTCGACGGTCAGCTGCAGAAAAGATGAATCCTAGCTGTGTGGTTCCAACAGTGAAGCATGGCGGTGGTTCTATAATGGTCTGGGGATGTTTCTGCTCCGCCGGAGTTGGACACCTCATCCATATTGATGGAACCTACAAACAAATTTTAGAAGAGCACACCATCCCATCAGGCTTGCGGTTAATTGGACCTGGAGTCCAATCTTGATGCAAGATAATGATCCCAAACTTCCTTCTAAGCTCTGCCGAGGATATCTGGAAGATGAAGAACGCAAAGGAACCTTAAGGAATATGAAATGGCCTGCCCATTCTCCTGACCTTAACCCCATAGAGCTTCTTTGGGATCACCTAGACATGGAGGTCCGAAAAACATGTCCCACATTGAAAGCAAATCTTTGGAATATTCTGCAAGAGGCCTGGAGATCCATACCACTTCAAACAATACAGTAACTAATCGACAGGATGCCAAAAATGTCGTCAAAAGTAGTAAAAGTGAAAGGTGCATTTTTTGACGAAAATCATATTTGAAAAGAAATGTATTACTTTTTAAATTATATTGTTAAGTTAAGTTAATATGATAAAGTATTTAAGTAAATATGTATATTGTTAACAAAACAAAGTAAATATTATTTTAATTTCTGAAATGAAAAGAAGTGGAGATTTTCATCTGTTTTATTGTGGAAAAATGGCTTGTCCGGAAACTTATGGACGGTAGTGTAGCTTTAATTCAGTTGCGGGAACCGTTAACTTACAATAAGTACGTAGCTCATGTGGTACTGCCAGAAGAGGACATTGATTTGGCTGGTGATTTTACAGAACTTGTCGGTTGGATGTACTTGTATAATATGGTAAGTGGTTGGCATTTTGCATTTTATTAATTTCATATCCAAAATTTAACTAAATTAATTGTGTTTTTTTCTCACACAGACTCATTACACCTACGGGGCTCAGCCGCAAGCAATAGAATTGCTAGTCGAATCCAACGAAGAGTGTGCTGACCGACTCGGGGTATCTGGAATTCTGCTGCAAACATTTGCACTACATATGATCATGCCAATAAATTATATCCTTGCTTGGAATATGGTGCTCCATTGATGTACGACCAAATACAAGTTGGAATCGATGCTCAGCTACCGGGTACACAAATTTGTGACTTCCCAGCAAAAATCGAGCTTCCTTTGGAATCGAGAGCGGAATCCAGAGAGACGCTGGCAATCGATTCCTTTCTAGATTCTAGAACCCATTCTTTTTACATAGACATGTCATTGGTGGTAGTGCATTACAATTAAGAGATTTGGATTAGCTTTTATAATGGCTTCCATTCATCGATTATATAACTACTTCTAGAAGAATTAAAAATAAATAAAATAAAGTTATTCGGTACATTTTTGAACATTTCGATACACATTTGTATCCATTCTATATATTTTATTTATTTACAAATTTATTTATTCGAAACTAGTAACTTCAACTCATATTAAACATCAATGCTCAGCGGGATTTGAACCACGTCTTCAAGATTGTAAGGCAAACACGTTATCTTCTGCGCCACCGCGGACGTCTTTATCTCATATTAAATCTCATGTTTTGAATAAAAATATGCGTCTTATTTTTATATTTTATATCCATTTTTCCATAAAAATATGCGTCTTATTTTCATATTTTTCCATTTTTCCATTTGTCTCTGCATTCTTTATAAGAAAGAAAGAGAAAGCTTATGAGGGCTTCTTATTGCATTCTGCGGAATCCATAGAAGAATATGAAGAATCGCCATTAGCATTTTGGTAATGCATTATGGAATCAGTGATGAAACAAAGCCATTCCGAAATGTTGAAAAATTTTTGCTGGGTTGCCAAGTTTCTACGTCAAAGTCTCCTATTACACTAAATGGATTGCTTCCATGATAGATCAGTTCGAAAATAAATGATAAATACTATAAATAAATCGCACTGAAATCTACAAAAATTAATAACAGGCAGTAATAGCAACAGAAGACTGCATTATAGTATATGTATAGTATAAGCATTTTATAATTATTTTAATTTTACTTAATTGAATTTGTCATATAAGCCACTTTTCCAAATTTGGATGTACATACTATTCTCGTAGAAGTTTTCGCAGTTCTACAGTCCATAATGTGATGTATCAGTTCAGCAAATCGGACATCAAAGCTAACGATAATACTTATCTCTTCGTTGAAGTTTTAAGCACAAATATTTTGATTGTCACATATGTATGAAGAATCAGAAACCTCAAAGGACTTCTTAGGCAAGACCTCAAAAGACCCATTTCGGAATTAAATACTAGATAGGCGTAGAGGTAGGCGTAGGTTTTGTTCAGTTGCAGGTCACACGAATGAGAGTCGCGGAAAATTCATCCTTTGTATGTCATATTGGCACTACTGTCTGTGGAAGGAGGAAAGGGAGAATAGAGGAACAAAAAAAGAAAGAAAGTAAGAAAGGAGAAAGGAAAAGGAAAGAGATGAAACAGACCAAAATAACAAACATATTAGAAGGGAAGCACGAAAGTACACACCATTTAAAAGGGAAACAATTAATAATAAAATAGAAACCAGTAAGAAAGCTATATTCGGCCTGGCCGAATCTTAGATACCCTACACCTAAAACTTTTTAGGAATTTTAGGACTTAAGGTTTTACACCAATGCACTTTTTTATAAATTGATTCTATATTTATATGTCTTATATTCGTTTTATTTGCTCGTTAACAAATCCGAATAAAGAATATTTATACAAAATTTCACATTAATTGATAACACATCATAAAATTACAGACTTATTTATGTAGGACGATTGTGCCATATTACCCCTCCGCCCATGTAACCTAAAATTATACGCGCCACGCCCATTTTCTGCAACGTATAATATAATAATGGCGCTCGATATTGAAATTTCATTATCATATCTTAAAAACTAGAAGAAATATGTGGTTATAAAGAAAGCTATCTTATAATCATATTTAATCACAGACGGGTATAAAAATAATAGTAGGCGTGGTCGTTACCCGTTTTCAAAACAAAATAATTGGCTTAGTAGTTTTATTATTGTGTTTAAATTTAAGCTTTATTTCCGTGGTAATAAATTTGTTTTCATGAGCTATCCTGTATAAGCAGAGCAAAAGTGGGCGGACCGCCCCAGTTTTGCTGTAATAATGTTTTATTAGAAAAGAAGTTGTTATGTAAAGTTTGATTCAGGAAGATTACATATTTAACAATATAATCATTTTGCCTGTATAACCTAAAAGTGGGCGGATCACGCCCATATTTGGCATATCAACGGATGAAGTTACTCTATACCCAGAAATGATCTGTTTCATAACTAATGAATGAATTTTGTTGTCATAACAAAAAAACAGCGGCTGATATCAAATTTTTACTAAAAAATAGGCGTGGTCGTGGACCGATTTTGCCCATTTTCAATACCAACCTGCACACCAAAAGAAAAAATATTTCTGCAAAATTTCATCACGATATCTTCACCGTTTCTCCTGTGATCGTGGTTTCAACAGACAGACAGACAGACGGACGCACATAGCTAAATCGACTCAGGAGGTCACGCTGATCAAGAATATATATACTTTTCTATACCTATCGTCTCTATATCTATGCGTTACACACTTCGTGACAAAGTGAATATACCCTCAACCTGTAGGGTATAAAAAAGTCTGAGAGCAAAAAGAGAGAGAATGAGAAACATAGTGAAGAGAAGAGTGACAGAGCAAGATGAAACAGAATGTCAGATGAACAATAGTAATTTTTATTGCTCTGCAATATTTCCCAACAAAAAACAAATACTAACAAAAACGAGAAAAATAACTTAGAACATCTTTTAAATGTAGTAAAGACATAGTAACGTATAATGGCTTAAACACAAGAAAAGGAGCGTGATGCAAGTTCAAGTTAGAGCTGCACGAAATAGCTTGGCGTTAAACAAAATAGCATTGCAGCATTTTCGGCAGCACACATATGATATGTCAAAAGTTGTGTGCAATGTACAAACTTAAATGTTAACGGCGAGTGATACACTCATCAGTATGAGCGCATCACTCACGCTGATTGGTTGATTTCACTGGAATTGGTTCAACTTTTTGAAATCAACCAATCAGCGTGAGTGATGCGCTCATACTGATGAGCCGTGTATCACTCGCCAACAAGCACAAGGAAGAAGAAAAACAACGCTTTTGCTGCTGTCAAAATTAGAATTAGCTCGACTGCAGCAGCATATTGTAGCAGCAAATTTTTTCTCGATCTCCATAAAAACCAGAAAATTTTACAGATGAGAATTGAAGTTGCATCTTGCATCATATATACATATATCATTTATATACATATATATATAGTATATATCATTTATTGAATTTTGTTGTTTGTTTTTGCTCTTATCCCTATCTTGTGATGTATTTCTTAAAAAATAGGATTTAGTAGTTAATAACATATATTATATTAATATATCTTATAATTATTATTGTAAAACACACTTATATTAATATTGTATAATAGCAAAATATTGAAATCATCTTTTCGAATCCATTTTTAATTTTAATCACGTCTGTGTCTATTTCGTCTATTTCGTAATGTCATATTTACAATAAGATAGGAATTGCCAACTGAAAACAGCACATTTTAGAATGACTACTGATTTGATTAAATTATGATTTAAGCAGTGCAAGGATTACTTTTATTAATCTTGTGTGTAATCAGCTTTGTTCCCGAGATTAAGAGAAAAATATATTATGTATATGAGATTTCCAAAATACATATTTTGTAACAATTTGAAAGATTATGACAACAACGTCTCACCACCGTAGCATGATAAAGAGGGGTGGGTGGGAGAATCCACGAAAGTTATTTGTATTTATATTGTTATTTCAATTTGGTCGTTGTTGTCATTCTGCCTTCTGTTTGTATACTAGCAGTCATAATAATTTTCCGCCATCTCAATCGTGAAAATTCTCGGAACCCTCGTCTTTTTTTAGTTCCCGGTATCGCACTGCATAGTATTCTGAGTATTGTCAATGCCAAAAAATAAAATTCCACGAATTTAGATGATAAAACGAAACAACCAAAGCTAAATAAGCAACTAAGTTTTTTGAGTAAATATTTGATTAATTTGGTGTTTCTTTTTACGATGTTTGTGTTTGTTACAGATTTGGCCTGTATAAAAGAACTTCAACTTGAGTAGAATAGTTAGTTCTAGTTTTCTAATCATGTGGATCAAATACGTTATATCGACTCTGCTTCTGGCCAGCGTTATTTCTTGTCATTCCGACGAACTGGGAATGAGGGACATCAATGGTTTCGAATATTATCATCCATTCCTGGTATGTTTGGTCACAGATCCTTGAATTAGGAACCACGTTTTCATTATTTTCGATTACTATACTTGTATTTTAAGGTATCGATTCAAATAGGAGATGCTCACCAATGTACTGGTACCATTATAGCGCCGACCTGGATACTCACTGCAGCTGCTTGCGCAAGAAAAGACCCCTTTTTTGCAACAACCATTGAATATGGTGTCCCGAATATTGGTAAGACTTATGACAACATCGCACAAGTCAAAGCTCGATACTTCTCGGACAAAGAGAGCGGTTTCGACAATCCTCATATCGCTTTAATTCAGTTGCGGGAACCCTTAACTTACAACAAGTACGTAGCTACGGTGGTCCTGCCAAAAGAGGACATTGATTTGGCTGGTGAGTTTACGGAACTTGTCGGTTGGATGTTTAATAGGGTACGTTGCTGGCATCTTGGATTTTTTTAATTTCATATCCTAAATTTAACTAAATTCATATCGTTTTTTCTTACATAGAGTGAGTACCACAGGGGGGATAACCCGAAAGCGATAGACTTATTTGTCCCATCCAATGAAGAGTGTGCTTACCGATTTGGAAGTATCTGGAATTTTTCTATCAACATTTGCACTACGTTCGAGTTTGATGAGGATGCCCACAAACTATATCCTTGCGGGTCTTATGGTGCTCCGTTGATGTATGACAAAATCCAAGTAGGCGTCGCTGTTCATATACCGGGTACACACGTTTGTGACTTACCAAGTTTGTATATCAAAATTTCCCATTACACTAAATGGATTTATTCCACGATGGATAGATTCGGATATAAATGAAAAATACTATTCTGATTTCAAACAGCAGAGCAATGTGCTTAGTTTACTTTGTAAATAAAATAAAATAAAAGTAAAATTAAATTAATAATTATTATTTCATCATAAAATTTAAATAGTGCATAGTGTTAAAAAACATCACTCGAATTAGTTGGCGTTTGCCAATACTTTAAATTCATTCAAATTAAAAACCGTTCAATATCTCGACACATGATGAAATCTACTTATTCCACTTTCAGCTCATACATAGATAGCTATAGATATAAGAAAATTGTCTACCATTTATTTACTATTCCTGTACGTTTTCACCGTAAAACTGTATTTGAAACTATATCGCTCGATAATCAGATTTTTATAGGTACGCACTAGAGAACTGCAACGAATATAATCGAATACATATTCGTAAACTTGCACGATATGCACGACCCGATGCGCAATCGTTCCGAAGCGAACAACGAATATAGTCGGCTGGATTATCAAATTTTCATCTGATTTCATGATTTAGCTTTACGGAAAGGTGTACAAAGTGTTCATTATCATGCACGATTGTAATTCATAAAATTTTTTTATCATTTCTAATCGTTTCACCTCACCAACCACAATTTGTACCATTCGATTACATCTGCGGTATGAACCTAGTTTAAGTGTAAAATATATGATATTGACATTTCGTAATTTTTAGAAATTTTTCGGGTTTATGAAAAATTAGAAGTGAAATGATAATCAGCAGTTATAATGTAGGTATTATTTAAAATGTATAAACTTAAAATTAAATTTTAAAATTATTTATGAACAAGTTTTCACCTGTTTCAGTCAATCTCTTTGCCTTGCTTTGGTTTTCTCAGCGCTCGTAACAAAACCAAATTGTTCTCCTAATGAGTGATGGGCTCGGAAGATCTTTTTTAATAAGTATGAAGGGAGCGGAAGATCGATTTTTTTCTGTTTTTTTTGCACTAACAACGCAAGCGAATATGCGTAAGAAGAGATCGATCTAGCATTCGTATTCCAGATAAAATGTGAAAGAAAGGATCGATCACTTTGTTGTGTACAGCGTGCGATGAGAAGAACGGTGCAGCCGTCCGTCCGTCTGGATTTGTTTTAAATTTTGCATTCTATAGTTTTTGAAAGAAATTTTGCTTTTCATAACTTTGTTCTGCTTCTTGTTCGATGCCCAAGCTTTGTAAAGCGCTGGCACGATCTACGTTCTGAGCATAGCGTGCTGTTGAAGAATTTGTATAGGCAGAAGATCTTACTTTAGTCGGCATATCAAGGAATAGAATACGACTAACACTAAAAAGTTAATGGAAGCCAAAATAAAAAATTAAGGAATGGAAATATTTCAGAGAAAATTTTATATTATGCCTGTGGTAATACAAAGTATAATTTAAAATAAATCTATTTTAGCCCATTAGCCCCGATGTCATTAGTAACACTTATTAATTTTTGTACAATTTTCTTGTATAAGTAATTCTTGTATAATTTTTTCTTGCAAATGCGGCAACAAATGGCAAAGTGCTGTAAGCATATATTAAAAAATTTATAGGAGGGGTTTGCAAATAAAGTAGCCTTTCACTGTAGTAGAAGATTACTTTAATAACTGAAAAAATAATAAAGCGGAAAAAATCCAAGCTAGATAGACCGACAGACGTAGGCACCTGATTTTTTATTGTAAAGGAACCAAAAATAAGTCAAATTTCCTTGTCCTTCAACCCCTACTTTTATCGACAAACCGATCAATCGTTTCATTCACACCTCCTTTGACATACAATATTACATAGCCCAACTCTTCGTACGTATAATTTTGGCATATTCATTTAAGAAGGAAAACAAGCAAACCCGATTTATATTTATACGAAAACAAAGCAATGGCAATGAGAAGCAAATAACACGATGGGTACCGGGCCCGGAAACTCCGTCATCATTGGAAGAAAGCTTACAGCCAGCTTGACTTCAACTTTCTTCCAATGATCGACCGATATGGCACAGTCGGGGTCGCTTTTATCGACCACCGCCAGTACCAACCGAACCTTCAGGATGTCGCTGTACGACTGCTTCCTGTCAGCAGTGTTTAGGACTTTAGCTTTTTCCCGGTCGGCGGAATTAGTTCGTCGGCCGACTTTTGCCTCTTCGTCGCAGGAGTTTTGGATTCGGACGGACCCAGTATCTGGTTTGCCTATGAAAGTGACTTTCTGTCCTTGTCCGTCAATTCCTTTTCAAGAATAATCCGTATTTTTTCCCTAAGTCTGAAGGCATTCCGTCGGGTGCCTTCCAGTCCTGTCCGCCATCCTGCCCCTTTCTCAGGGAATCAGAGCAAGTAGGTTGGTCAGTCTTGATCTCAGACGGTCCCTGGATCCGCTCTGGCTAGATTCGCTGATCTTAGCTTTCGCCACCACTGCCACCGCCGGAGATCTTCCCTCCCCGCATGCATTGCCTTGTCCACTTACTTCAGTGGTTACGGCTGCAGCAGGGTTGGTTTTAGCCTGATTTTTAAGAGTTTCGGCCTCTCTTTCGGCTGCAGGTAATTTTTGAAGGCTTTTCACACGCTTTGGTGCAGTTACAACTGTAGCAACTGTAGAAATTGAAAGAGAAGAAGAGAAAGACAAAGACGTTGGGAAGGGGGAGGGGGATGTTAAGGATAAGGAAATTCTTGAGATAAAACCGAATTGAACTTAAATGAATAAAACACCGATTACGGCGACGATTACCTTCTCGCTGCTGTACATTCTCGTTTTTACTATTCTACATACATATATAATATATTTTTTAACTAAAGAAAATTTTCCAGCATTGATTTATTATTGTTGTACGTTTTCACCGTGGAACCTTATTTTTGCAACTATATCGCTCGACAATCAGATTTTTATACGAACCACACAAATATTAATTTCAAGATAATCAGTAGTCAAGATATGAAGAAGATGGGACTTTTCGGAGTGCTACGGTTGATCCCATAGTTTGCAGATGGTCGAAACTCATTTTCAGGTATTTCAATAATTATATCGACCCTTCTATCAACATTTAATATATTTTTTAGTTTTACTTCAGTTTTCTCAATTTTACTCTAGTCGTCTTGTTGTCTTTATCTCATTTAGGTGCCGATTATAGCGTATAAACTTGCCAATAATGAGCCATGATACTGATAAAAGCACACAATTTTTGTTGTCTTATCAATGGATTTTTAGATTGTTTTCGTTCGGTTCGTTCACAATTATAAATCATTATACCATGAATCAATTAAAAAGTACTCAAGAAAATAATGACTAATATTTTTTTTAGGTATTATTGATGGACTGGCCTTATTTCAGTTTGAATAAATTTTAATTTATTGGGGAATCGGGATTAAAATTGGGGAATTGAATTGAAATTCTTGTAATTTTTAGCGGAAAATCGAGGGAATTTGAAAAATATATTTTGCAGCTCTGAATAGGAAACCAGGAACTGACACACGAAGCGGAATTTATTGCAATTCGAAGGCAGGCGAAGTCCGACAACCTCCGAGAAACGAGTCCGCTAATTACAACTTCTCTTTTACCATTATTTCTGATATATGTAATTATATATACTAGGGTCGGTAGTGGTCGAAATTTCGAACAATAACAATTGCCATTTTTAATTAATTGTTTTTTATTATAAAATAATATAAAATTCTACAAATTCTAGAGTCTACAAATAGCAAGAACACTTCCTCTTACCATTGAATCAACCAGCAACATATTTTGATAAGCTGATTTAATTATGATTTAAGCAGAGGAAGGATTACTTTTGTCAATCTTGTGTGTAATCTGCTTTGTTCCCGAGATCAAGAGAAAAATATATGACATTGCCAAAATACTTATTTTGTAACATTTTGAAACGTGGAAAGATTATGACAACAACGTCTCACCACCGTAGCATGATAAAGAGGGGTGGGTGGGGGAATCCACGAAAGTTATTTGTATTTATATTGTTATTTCAATTTGGTTGTTGTTGTTGTCATTCTGCCCTTCTTTTTTTATAGTAGCAGTCATAATAATTTTCCGCCATCTCAATCGTGAAAATTCTCGGAACCCTAGTCTTTTATTAGTTCCCGGTATCGCACTGCATAGTATTCTGAGTATTGTCAATGCCAAAAAATAAAATTCCACGAATTAAGATAATACTAAACGAGAGTTTTAAAAAATTTAAAAACAAATACTAAATTAAGACCAACTAAAACCACACAAACCAAGATAAATAGGCGATTAAGTTTTTTATGTAAATATTTGATTAATTTGGTGTTTCTTTTTTACGATGATTGTGATTCTTACAGACTTGGTCTGTATATAAGAGCTTCAACTTGAGTAGAATCGTTAGTGCTAGTTTTCTAATCATGTGGATCAAGTACGTTATATCGAATCTGCTTCTGGCCAGTGTTATTTCTTGTCTGCCGAGCTCGCTTTCCACCGAACGGGGAATGAGGGTCATCAATGCTGACAAATATAATCATCCATTCCTGGTATATTTCATCACAGATCCTTGAATCAGGAACCACGTTTTCATTATTTTCAATTACTATACTTGTATTTTAAAGTATCGATTCAAATAGGAGATGTTCACCAATGTACTGGTACCATCATAGCGCCGACCTGGATACTTACCGCAGCTGCTTGCGCAAGAAATGAGCCCTATTTTTTAACAACCATTGAATATGGTGTCCCGACTATTAGTAAAACTTATGACAACGTCGTACAAATCAAAGCTCGATACTTCTCTGACGAAGTGAGCGGTTTCGACAATCCTCATATCGCTTTAATTCAGTTGCGGGAACCCTTAACTTACAACAAGTACGTAGCTACGGTGGTCCTGCCAAAAGAGGACATTGATTTGGCTGGTGAGTTTACGGAACTTGTCGGTTGGATGTTTAATAGGGTACGTTGCTGGCATCTTGGATTTTTTTAATTTCATATCCTAAATTTAACTAAATTCATATCGTTTTTTCTTACATAGAGTGAGTACCACTGGGGGGTTAACCCGAAGGCAATAGACTTGAGGGTCCAATCCAATGAAGAGTGTGCTGGCCGACTCGGGAGTATCGGGAGTATCGGGAATACTTCTGTCAACATTTGCACTACGTACGAGTATAATGAGGATGCCCAAAAATTATATCCTTGCATGGCTTCTTTTTCTCCGTTGATGTACGGCAAAATCCAAGTAGGCATCGCTGTTCAGCTACCGGGTACACACCGTTGTCACTTGCCAAGTTTCCATATCAAAATTTCCCATTACACTAAATGGATTTTATCCACAATGGATCGCTTTGGAAATTTTACCCACAACGCTATTTACATTTGGAACTAAATGAAAGATATTATTTAATGATTTCAAACTATAAAGCAGTGTGCTTAGTTTACTTTCTAAATAAAATAAAATAAATAAATAAAAAAAAAATAACAAAAAACAAAATAAAATTAAATAACAAATTATTATTTCATAATAAAATTTAAAAAGTGTATAGTGTTAAAAACCTCACTCGAATTAGTTAGAGTTTGCCAATACTTTTAAATTGATTCATATTATTCAAATTCATTCAATATTTCGGCACATGAGAAAATTGACTTATTCCACTTTCTGATATAGCAGCTCATACATAGATAGCTATAGATATAAGAAAATTGTCTACCATTTATTTATTTTTCCTGTACGTTTTCACCGTAAAACTGTATTTGAAACTATATCGCTCCATAATCAGATTTTTATAGGTACGCACCAGAGAACTGCAACGAATATATTCGTTCCTTTCTACGCAACTAATAACGAAGACACATTCGTAAACTTAATGCACGAACCTGATTCGCAATCGTTCTGAAGCGAACAACGAAAATAATCGCCACGAAGGGTTCAAATCAACACAACAATCGCAAAAAGGGTCGAGTATTCGCGTCATTTCGTTTATTTTCGTTTTCTTATGAATTGATTGATGCAAAACAAAAGTCCACAAAATTCGGCATCCATTTTTATCAATTTTTCATCTGATTTCATGATTTAACTTTACGGAAAGGTGTTTTTATGATTTCTAATCGTTTCACCACCATCAAGAATTTGTACCATTCGATTACATCTGCGGTATGAACCTAGTTTAAGTGTAAAATACACTCAATTCTGGTTTTACACGGAAATTGGTTCCAGGAAAACCCGTGTAAAAAATAGGTGATTAGTTCCTTATCTCTAAAAGCTATTGAAATTAGTGAAGAATAAGGATTTTTTAAGAACAACTATTCAGGTTTATTTTATTAAATCACATATATAATGTGTTTTTACACAAGCATAGTTATTAAAGAAAAAAACATAGTTCAAAAAATATTAACACATTCTATTTGCTGTCACAATTAAATTTGATTGTATGCACTAAAAGGGAATTCCCCTAAATTTGTGCTATTTACAATTGCTCTGACCAGTAAATTTGCTTGTATCCACAAAAAGGGAATTCCCCCTATTTTCTGATATGAACATATTTCGCAAAAATTAAATGTAATCAAAAAAATTTAAGCCGAAAAGATTTTGAATCGTGCTAAATGGAATAAAATCGTGTAAAAAAGTTTAAAATTTGTTTATTTTCAAACCGTGTTAAATCAAAACCGTGTAAAACACGACCGTGTAAAAACGGAATTGAGTGTATATGACATTGAAAATATGTACATACTAGTATGTATTTCGAAGGCCTCCTTGATGCGGTTCTATCGGTCAAGTTCATTGTTACATGCGATGTACCTGGTACGAAGGTGGTACTTGCTATTGCTGGCGACTTCATGGTCACTGCCGAAAGACTACCGAACGTCTGATGAGTACATTTATTTTGCTCTGAATAATCAAGGAGTTAACATGTTCCAAATAAATTCTGTTTTTCTGTTCTGTTTTTTTTTTATTTTTTATTTTTATGTTTTTATTTAAGCAAGTAATAAAAACAAAATAATCGGAAATGAATAAAAACAAAATAATTGAGATGTTTTTTAAACCAATGCAAATTGATGTTTTAGCAGGGCAACACTTTAGCATTGTAAATCTTGAAGGACAGAAGGAGGGTTCACAGAGTTTGAAGAGAAAATTTGGTGGTAGCAAAAAGTATTTGTTTCAAGGCAGACAAAATAAACTTTTACTTAAGTCGTATTAAATTTTCGAGACTATTAAATATTGAAACTGTGAATATTTTTATTGCAGATATTACAGAGCTTTTTTCTGTTTACAAACATAAGAGTTGACAAACTTTATTTTGAGCTCTATAGAGACTACCATTTCTTCGTCTATACTAAGTTCTCAAAGAAGAACCATCAATTTTTACAGCAAGGTCGAGTACTTCTGGGGCTACCTTCGTACGAAATCATAAAGTGACATAAAGTATGGTAGACTCTAGTAGTCCTTATTTCTATCCTAGTATAATGAGGAATATAAACTCAATATTAATAAATAAGCAGTTATTTTAGAATAACAAATCGGTTTTATTCAAATCGATTTCTCAATCAATAAATTTCAGTCGAACTTTTGAATGGTTAATGACTAGATGACTTCATTATTTAACAAATTGCAAATGTTTGTTCGAAGGTATAACGACAGTGTCAATTAATAATTAACACAAGCATTAAAGTACTGGAAGAATGGAAGAGAATGAGACTGTTGTATTCCAAGAAAGAGGGAGAGAGAGGAAATAATATCACGGCATGGTAAGAACGCTGCAGTCCTAAAAGTATGCAATGACTCATTACTTACATTGGTTTTATCACAGCCCCTAAAACTATTCTAAACTACTAAAATGCTTAAGCGGTATATTAACTTTGTCACGAAATGTGTAACGCATAGAAATAGAGACGATAGGTATAGAAAAGTATATATGTATATTCTTGATCAGCGTGACCTCCTGAGTCGATTTAGCCATGTCCGTCCGTCTGTCTGTCTGTCTGTCTGTCTGTTGAAATCACGATCACAGGAGCACCGGTGAAGATATCGTGATGAAATTTTACAGAAATATTGTTTCTTAGGGTGTGCAGGTTGGTATTGAAAATGGGCAAAATCGGTCCACGACCACGCCTATTTTTTAGTAAAAATGTGATATCAGCCGTTATTTTTTCTGGGTATAGAGTAACTTCATCCGTTGATATGCCAAATATGGGCGTGATCCGCCCACTTTTAGGTTATACAGGTAAAAGAGGTTCTCAAATGGTTATATTGTTAAATATATAAACATCCTGAATCAAACTTTACATAACAACTTATTTTCTAATAAAACATTATTACAGCAAAAGTGGGCGCGGTCCGCCCACTTTTACACTGCTTATACAGTATAGCTCATGAAAGCAAATTTATTACCACGGAAATAAAGCTTAAATTTGAACACAATAATAACCAGAAAGAGTGTTAACTTCGGCATGGCCGAAGTTCATATACCCTACACCCGTTTACTTAAAAATTGGCGTGGAAATGGTCTAATTTTTTCCTTTTCAATCTCAAATAGCCTGTGATGACAGAGAGTATTCGTGCCAAATTTGATGAAAATATCTCTATTCGTTCTTCTGTAATCGAGTTTTATTTAATTAGTGGGCGGACCACGCCCATTTGTGGTAATCTTTTTTTGGTCGGAGACAGTCTACTTCTGGAAAAAATTTCAACCGCAAATTCGTTTTACAAGCTGCGAAATTGAGCTATAAGCATGGATTAATTTATATTCACTATAAAAAGTAGGCGTGGTAATGGTCCGATTGGTCCGACAATATTCTTGCCAAATTTTATGAAAATATCTCTATTCGTTCTCCTGTAATCGAGTTTTATTTAATTAGTAGGCGGACCACGCCCATTTTTGGTAGTCTGATTTACCCAGAGACAGTGGACTTCTGGACAAAATTTCAACCCCAAATTCGTTCTACAAGCTGCGAAATTGAGCTATAAGCATGGATTAATTTATATTCACTATAAAAAGTAGGCGTGGTAATGGTCTGATTTTGCCCATTTTCAATAGCGATGAGTTTCTAATGATAGACAATATTCGTGTCTAGTTTGAAGAATATTCGTTCTCTTGTAATCGTGATTTCCACAGACGGACAGACAGTTAGACAGACAGACAGACAGATGGACGGACATGGATAAATCGACTCAGGACGTCACGCTGATCAAGAATATATATTAGAGTGTCCCTTAACAAGGGTGTTTTTTTTTTTTTTGCTAAAAAGTTCAACGGTACCCGCTAATTTGTTTCGATTTGACTTGAGCAAAATTCATGTGTAATTTTACGCCCCTACGACCACGCCTTCCCTAAGCGACGGGGCCTTGTAAAGTAAAATATGAGATTTTTTTTTTGTTGTATTGATTTTGAATTAAAAAAATTAGTTTTTTCTTATTTTGATAAAAAAGAACTGGTATACCTGGATATGTAACATAATTGCTCACTTCGTGTGCAGGGTAGAAAAATACCCTGCCATAAAAAGCCAATTATTTTGTTTTGAAAACGGGTAACGACCACGCCTACTATTTATACCCGTCTGTGATTAAATGTGATTATAAGATAGCTTTCCTTATAACCACATATTTCTTCTAGTTTTTAAGATATGACAATAAAATCTCAATATCAAGCGACATTATTATATGTTATGTTGCAAAAAATGGGCGTGGCGCGAATACTTTTAGGTTACATGGACGAAAGGGTAATATGGCACAATCGTCCTACATAAATCCTTATATAAGTCTGCAATTTTATAATATGTAATCAATTAATATGAAATTTTGTATAAATATTCTTTGTTCAGATTTGTAAATGAGCAAATAAAACGAATATAAGACATATAAATATAGAATCAATTTATAAAAAAATGCATTGGCATAAAACATTAATTTCTAAAATTCCTAAAAATTCCTAAAAACTTTTAAGGTGTAGGGTATCTAAGATTCGGCCAGGCCGAATATAGCTTTCTTACTGGTTTTTCTTTTCAATCTCAAATAGCCTGTGATGACAGACAATATTCGTGCCAAATTTGATGAAAATATCTCTATTCGTGCTCCTGTAAATGGGTTTTATTGAATTGGTGGGCGGACCACGCCCATTTCTGGTAGTCTTTTTTGGTCAGAGAACGAGTACTTCTGGACAAAATTTCAACCTGTACGTTTGAACCTTATTTGAAATTATTAATACACTAAATAAATCGTTAACCAATGAAATTATACTGAATTGCTTTTCTTATTTTAAATTTTGAACATCTGAATAACACTGAAAACCTCAGAGTTACTAGTGTTGTGATTCTTGTAAAGCTAAAGCATTTACAAATGGCTTGACATAAATTATTCACACTGATAGCTGACACAGAATTTGCTGTTCCTAAAAAGAGTTGCCAACTTGGCATTATTTATGATGGCACAAATATAGTCACGTCATTAAATTGAGAAACTATATCTTTATATTTTTTGCTTTTGCTCGGACATCAAAGCTAACGATAATACTTATCTCTTCGTTGAAGTTTTAAACACAAATATTTCCATTGTCACATATGTAAGACAAATCAGAAACCTCAAAGGACTTCTTTGGCAAGACCTCAAAAGACCCATTTCGGAATTAAATACTAGATATCCTTACCCGTCTTCAGATTAAAATTTCTTGTTGTTCTAATGTTGTTGTTGTTGTTATTGTGTTTGTTTTCTATGGTGCTTCCTTAAAAATATAAAACTGCTTTAAGGCTTTCGAACATCGATCAGCTGAATAAGTGTTTTCATTTCCATTAAAAACCTGACATTATACATGCACAAACACTATGTTATTTTAGGTACAGAATATTTTTGTGTACAATAATCTTTCTACGATAATTACTGTTGAAAGAGACAAGGTTAGATTTTCTAGTATTCGAATTTCGAAAGACTAGAAAGGTTGGGTTGAAATCTGTGAAAACCAAAAATTTCGGCTTTAACCTAAACTCACAACAACAATTTCAATGGAGTTTCAACTGGTTTATCGATGTTTCTCGGTGCGGTAACTTGTTTAGCCCCAAACCGAAGCAAAAACGTTGAATGGAAACACCATATTAAATTATAACTTTTAAATAATTACTTATAATTGATTAGACTGAAAATTTTTAAATCTGAACTAAATCACATTGAAATTCAATACGTTATTATAACCATCAAATGTTGAGGTTTTTTTCTGTAGGTTTAAGAAAATGATGTCATCGCAATTGAAACACCCACCAACGAGAGTACGATGATGAACATGTTGGAGGAAAAGGTGCCGGCCGGATTACAAAAGTCTCCGATGCACTCGGAGCAGCTCTCTTTGGTGAGATAAGCGTAGGTTGTGTTCAGTTGCAGGTCACATGAATTAGTATCGCGGAAGATACATCCTTTGTATGTCATATTGGCACCAATGTCTGTGAAAGGAGGAAAGGAAGACAAGAGAAACAAAGAAAGAAAGAAAGAAAGTAGGAAAGGAGAAAGGAGTAAGAAAGGAAAAAGAAACAGAGCAAAGTAACGAACATATTAAAAGGGAAGCACGAAATAACACATCATTTAAAAGAGAAACAATTAATAATAAAATAGAAAACAGAATCACATCAAAATTAATGAATAAATTTAGGAAAATTAATAACAACTCTCTTTTGTACACTTACTCTGCGTATATTTTTGACGGAAGCAGTAGAACTCATTCTTGACATCCTTCTTAACGTTAATCAAGAATTTCGAAAGATACTGGATCGTTTCGTTTGAGTTCTTTACGCTGCAGGTAATTTTCGAAGGCTTTTCACAAGCTTTGGTCGTGTTACAACTGTAGCAATTTAGAGCATCACCTGTGGAAATCGAAAGAAAAGAGAAAGAGGGAAACTATAAGAGAATTCTTGAGATAAGAACCTATTCTTCACCTTACCGACTTGAACATAAATGAATAAAACACCGATTACGGCGACGATTACTTTGTTGCTGTACATTCTCGTTTTTACTATTCTACATACATATATATTTTTTAACTAAAGAAAATTTTCCAGCAATGATTTATTATTGTTGTACGTTTTCACCGTGGAACCTTATTTTTGCAACTATATCGCTCGACAATCAGATTTTTATACGAACCACACAAATATTAATTTCAAGATAATCAGTCCTCAAGATATGAAGAAGATAGGACTTTTCGGAGTGCTACAGTTGATCCCGTAGTTTGCAGACGGTCGAAACTCATTTTCAGGTATTTCATTAATTATATCGACCCTCTGGGTCATTATGTCGACCCTTCTATCAACATTTAATATATTTTTTAGTTTAACTTTTCAATTTTACCCTAGTTGTCTTGTTGTCTTTATCTCATTTAGGTACCGATTATAGCGTATAAACTTGCCAATAATGAACCATGAACTGATAAAAGCACACAATTTTTGTTGTCTTATCAATGGATTTTTAGATTGTTTTCGTTCGGTTCGTTCACAATTATAAATCATTATATATATAATGAATCAATTAAAAAGTACTCAAGAAAATAATGACTAATATTTTTTAGGTATTATTCAGTCCATCAATAATACCTAAAAAATATTAGTCATTATTTTCTTGCCTTATTTCAGTTTGAAAAAATTTTAATTTATTGGGGAATCGGGATTAAAATTGGGGAATTGAATTGAAATTCTTGTAATTTTCAGAGGAAAATCGAGGGAATTTGAAAAATATATTTTGCAGCTCTGAAAAGGAAACCAGGAACTGACACACGAAGCGGAATTTATTGCAATTCGAAGGCAGGCGAAGTCCGACAACCTCCGAGAAACGAGTCCGCTAATTACAACTTCTCTTTTACCATTACTTCTGATATATGTAATTATATATACTAGGGTCGGTAGTGGTCGAAATTTCGAACAATAACAATTGCCATTTTTAATTAATTGTTTTTTATTATAAAATAATATAAAATTCTACAAATTCTAGAGTCTACAAATAGCAAGAACACTTCCTCTTACCATTGAATCAACCACCAACATATTTTGATAAGCTGATTAAATTATGATTTAAGCAGAGGAAGGATTACTTTTGTCAATCTTGTGTGTAATCTGCTTTGTTCCCGAGATCAAGAGAAAAATATATGACATTGCCAAAATACTTATTTTGTAACATTTTGAAACGTGGAAAGATTATGACAACAACGTCTCACCACCGTAGCATGATAAAGAGGGGTGGGTGGGGGAATCCACGAAAGTTATTTTTATTTATATTGTTATTTCAATTTGGTTGTTGTTGTCATTCTGCCTTCTGTTTGTATAGTAGCAGTCATAATAATTTTCCGCCATCTCAATCGTGAAAATTCTCGGAACCCTAGTCTTTTATTAGTTCCCGGTATCGCACTGCATAGTATTCTGAGTATTGTCAATGCCAAAAAATAAAATTCCACGAATTTAGATAATATTAAACGAGAGTTTAAAAAAATTATATGAGTACAAATTTAAAAACAAATACTAAATAAAGACCAACAAAGCTAAATAAGCGACTAAGTTTTAAGTAAATATTTTCTTAACTTGGTGCTTCTTTTTTACGATGTTTGGTCTGTATATAAGAGCTTCAACTCGAGTAGAATCGTTAGTTCTAGTTTTCTAATCATGTGGATCAAATACGTTACCTCGACTCTGCTTCTGGTCAGTGTTATTTCTTGTCTGCCGAGCTCGATTTCCGGCGAACGGGGAATGAGGGACATCAATGCTTTCGAATATTATCATCCATTCCTGGTATGTTTCGTCACAGATCCTTGAATCAGGAACCACGTTTTCATTATTTTCGATTACTATACTTGTATTTTAAGGTATCGATTCAAACAGATTTTCACCAATGTACCATTATGCGCCGACCTGGATACTCACTGCAGCTGCTTGCGCAGTAAAAAAATCCTTTTTTGCAGCAAGCATTGAATATGGTGTCCCGAATATTGGTAAGAGTTATGACAACGTCGTACAAATCAAAGCTCGATACTTCTCTGACAAAGAGAGAGGTTTCGACAATCCTCATATCGCTTTAATTCAGTTGCGGGAACCCTTAACTTACAACAAGTACGTAGCTCCTGTGGTCCTGCCAAAAGAGGACATTGATTTGGCTGGTGATTTTACGGAACTTGTCGGTTGGATGTATAATGTGGTAAGTTGCTGGGTTTTGCATTTTGGAGTTTTTAATATCATATTCTTGAACTAAATTCATTTCGCTTTTTCTTTCATAGAGTGAGTACCACTGGGGGGCTAACCCGAAGGCGATAGACTTGAGGGTCCAATCCAATGAAGAGTGTGCTGACCGACTCGGGAGTATCTGGAATTCTTCTGTCAACATTTGCACTACAATCGAGTATAATGAGGATGCCCACAAATTATATCCTTGCGGGTCTTATGGTGCTCCGTTGATGTACGACAAAATCCAAGTAGGCATCACTGCTTGGATACCGGGTACACACATTTGTCACTTACCAAGTTTCTATATAAAAATTTCCCATTACACTAAATGGATTTTTTCGACGATGGATCGATTCGGAAATAAATGAAAAATACTATTCTAGTTTAGTTGAATTCGGAAATAAATTAAATAAAAGTAGAATTAAATAATTATTATTACAATTATTATTAATTTTTTCCTGAATCAAATAAAAAAGGCTTCAATAAAATATGACTACTAAAGGGTGTTCCAATAAGTGTGTAATTTTGATATTCAAAGAAAAATGCCATTTTTTGAGATAAATTATCGCATGTTTATTTCGTAATAAAGTAAATAATATTTCGCTGCTAATAATGAATAACAACATCAGCCAAATGGCCACCACGAGCACGCTTACAGGACCATAGCTATTCAAAATTACACCTCTTATTGGAAAACCCTTTATTTTTTAAGTATTGTTGCTGGACTCATATTATTTCAGCTTGAAAGAATTTTAATTTAATCAATTTTTTTGATTCGATAAACAATTTACTCATTATTTAATTTATAACTATTTTGATATTATTTCGATTTTTTTTTATATATAAGCACATAACCAAAGAAAAACATACATTTTTTTGTCATTAATTCTTTTTTTGGGTTTTGTGATTGCATTATACGCAACTTTTTGTGAACGACATACAAAATACGAAAATTCGAATACGTACACTAAATTGTAGAAAATTCAGCCATTTTTTCGTTTTCTCCAAGAAAAAGGAGAGGAGGACCAGAGAGACGTACAGAAGAACCAGAAGGACCAGAATACGTACACTAAATTGTAGAAAATTCAGCCATTTTTTCGTTTTCTCCAAGAAAAAGGAGAGGAGGACCAGAGAGACACGCAGCAAAAGTATACAGTTAGAGTAGGATAGAAATTTATTCCAATTTCGAAGCACCACGACCAGTCCTCGTACGTTCGAGTATGTAGTCGCTGTCCGCTGAAGTGTAACTAGAACCTGGCATTAAAAGAGTTCTGAAGCGAATTTGGCGAGCGCGTTGAAGAATAAAGAGTGCGGAGTGTAGAGTAGCACATGAAGCAGCGAATATTATGGAAATAATATTCTTGTCAGGATTAAAAAGGATACGTGACTGGAAAATCAAGTCGATGACTGCAAGTTGAAGAGAATATCTGCAGCTCCTGTCGAGCGCTTCCGTTTACGTTTCTCTTTTGCTCTGATGTCAATCTATGGTACATACTTGTATGTTCCATATATATACAAAAAATATATGTTATAAGTATGTATGTATGTGTGCATGGATATGTAAGCCTTTGTGGCCTTGCCGCATATTGTTAGTTTCAATTTGGCTTATTTCAGCTTTGTTGTCCTCCTTCGTGTCCTTTTTTTGTATAGCGACAGACAGAAAGCAAGCGGCAAACTGATCCTTATGGCCAAAAACTAACATGAAATGCATCATAAGAACTCGTATCGTATTTATTACTCGCATGTTCACGTTCGTTATATGTTCGTGTGACTTCTGTATGGCGCTGTCATGTAGACACGCTGTTTTATTTTAAATGACAGCGATGCTATTTTAGATGATTCTCTTCATGGCAATGATGATGACTATTAAGATGATGGTGATAGTGATGATGCTGATAGTTATCTGGTACTCAATTGTCATAATTACATATGTATGTTTCTATGAGGAAAAGTTTTCCTGGAAAACGTATGTAATTAAAAGAAAAATCGAAAACAACAAAACTGAAGTAATTTCAAATTTAAATTGTTACCTCTAATGAAATCATGCATCAAATCTGTTGCGTCATAGATAGAATAACATTAAAATCAGAAATTGTTGACATAACATGATAAGTGTGGTGTAATAACAAGTTATGTTAACTGTGGTCGCATGAGAAGAGATGAGATTCAATAATTGAGAAAAAACTTTCAAGTTCTAAATTTTCCACGAGTTTAGATAACATTAAAGAATAGTTTAAAATGGTATGAGTACAAATTTAAGAACAAATACTAAAATTAACCCGACTACGCTTAAAAAAAAGATCCTTAATAAATGTTTTTGAGTCCATTTGGACCCATATTAAATTTATTGAATATTTGTATTGTATTTGTATTTGTATTTTTACATTTATTTATTATCATATCTATATTTGGTAATACCACATCACATTCTGCAATTAATTTATCTAATCTGAATCCATATTTGCAAACTCAATGCAAAGTGTGGCTCTGTGCTTCACATCACATCAATATGTCAAATTTTTTAATGCCTGTACAAATCCTGCAACATCCTCTTGACCTTTTTCAATGCTGTGCAATTTGATTTTATTAAATTTGATCTAATTTTTCTAGGAAATGTCCTCTGTACTTGTTTTTGTGCTCCTGATGAAATTTGGAATCAACTGCGCCATAAAGGGTAAGAGCATTGAAGGCTGAAATGTCCAGCATATTAGAAAACATGATAAGACTATTCTTTTTGCACTGTAGCCCGAAATCATTTAGTCAGCAACATCCACTCCAACTAAGATATTATAAAATAAGATAAATAAAGTAAAAAAATAAAGATATATTTATTATAATGTAATTATTAATAATGTAATATATTATAATGTATAATGGGCAATCCCTGTACAAGATCCAAGACCAGATTCTTACCCTGTTGTCTTTTGACTTCACCAAAATGGGTTGCCCGTCAATAATACGGATAGTAGAGAGACTCAGATCAAGACATATCCAAACTTTCTCGTATGGATGCAAATTTATCAGATGACCTATCCTACTCCTTATGGACCCAATTATAAATTTCAGACTTTTACATAGGTCTTACCGCTTTGGGTCCAAGTGGACCTTATAAGCGTAGCCGCGTTAAGACCAACAAAAACCAAACAAACAAAGCTAAATAGGCTACTAGGATTTTTTTTAGTAAATATTTGCTTAATTTGGTGTTTCTTTTTCACGATGTTTTTGTTTGTTACAGATCTTTTCTGTATATAAAAGCATCAACTCGAGTAGAATCGTTAGTTCTAGTTTTCTAATCATGTGGATCAAATACCTTACATCGACTCTGCTTCTGGCCAGCATTATTTTTTGTCTGCCGAGTTCGATTTCCGCCGAACGGGGAATGTGGGACATTAATACATTCGAATATTATCATCCATTCCTGGTATGTTTGGTCACAGATCCTTGAAGCACATTTTCATTATTTCGATTACTCGCATTTTCAGGTATCGGTTCAGTTGAATGGTATTCACATATGCAGTGCTACCATTGTAGCGCCGACCTGGATTCTTTCTGCAGCTTACTGCGTTCGCTTCCATCTTTATAGAATAACCATTGAGTATGGTGTCCCGAATATTCAAAAATCTGCTGACAACGTGGTGCCAATCGAAGCCCGGTACTTTTCTAACAAAGAGAGAGGTTTCGACAAACCTCATATCGCTTTAATTCAGTTGCGGAAACCGTTAACTTACAACAAGTACGTAGCTCCTGTGGTCCTGCCTAACGAGGACACTGATTTGGCTGGTGATTTTACGGAACTTGTCGGTTGGATGTATAATGTGGTAAGTTACTGGATTTTGGATTTTGGATTTTTCAATATCATATTGAAATTGAAATTGAAATTGAAATTTATTGAGCCTTTTTTTCAACAACAATATCAATATTTCAATATCATATTCTAAATTGAACTAAATTCATTTCGTTTTTCCTTACATAGAGTAAGATAGGCTACGGGAATAACCCGAAGGCGATAGACTTGATGGTCCAATCCAATGAAGAGTGTGCTGACCGACTCGGGAGTATCTGGAATTCTTCTATCAACATTTGCACTACGTACGAGTATGTTGAAGATGCCCAGAAATTATATCCTTGCATGACTTATGGTGCTCCATTGATGTACGACAAAATCCATGTAGGCATCCCTGTTCAGCTACCGAATACACACATATGTGAGTTGCCAAGTTTCTTTGTCAAAATTTCCCATTACACTAAATGGATTGCTTCCACGATGGATCGATTCGGAATTAAATGATAGATACTACAATATAAATACATCGATAAACAAATGAATTTCATCGCTTTTCTGATTTTAAATTTCTAATACATTGAAGGCTCTTTAAAGCTTAGAAAGAAATTAAGAAATTGCCACTAAACACAAGACACACTCTAAGTTTTTTAATAAATGAAAACGAAATGAGTAATGTAATTTAATAATAATGTTTAAAAGAATTACTACTTATTGTAATCGATTGTAATTGATTGATTATTCTTCCTTATAATCGCCCGATACAAACAAACAAAAGAAACTTTTAAAATAAAATTTTGAAGATAATTTCTTTTTTAAGATAGTTAATTAAAAAGTAACTGTAATTATAAAAATGCATAAAGACATAAATTTGATAATGTTAACATTGAAGAACAAAATTAAATTCTTTCTTTTGCGATTTGAACCGGCACCATTTTTAGTTATAATAACAGCAGTTTAACGTATTCGGCCACCAATCTCACATAAGAAAAAAAATTTTTGTTGTTTATATTCCGTGAAGGTAAATAAAAATAAATGCCGCGGAACGACGGAAACAAAACGGATCCAAAACTTCATTCCCGGTGTCTAAATTTTCATTTCCGGCTGCTGATAGTAGCGAGCCAAATTAGTAGCGGCTCTAACCGCCACGAGATGGCGCCAAAAAATGTTGTTACCATTAGTTGACACAACGCTGTTATTTCGGTTTAGCGCAGCGTCGTTTCTAATGCGCACTGATAAACGCAACGCAAGTAAATAAAAGAAAATTGTCTCGTTCTGCGCATGTACGTCAGAAAGTATTTTTAAAATCACTAGGGTTACAACCAACGGTACAAATGCCAAACTTTTAAAGAGGTATGAGGAAAACTTGGAACAGGTTAAATGTTACTCAAACGCTCCGATTTTGTTGTTGTAGTTTTATACGGTAACTCCAACAAAAGCAACAGCTCTAGACGTTCTCATATGTTTTCGGAGTTACATCCCTTTGAAATTCCAAGAGTATATCTCTTAAGCTATAGAAGATACTTACATGTAATATGTATCGTTGGAAGGACATTTAAAAAACCTTTCATTTAGGTTAAGAATTTTTTATAAAGAAATAAATTTTAAATACTGCTTCAATTATTCTTGAGGATATGTGATCCTTTTTGTACAGTTTTGTTGCGTTCGTACGCCTGGAAGTGGAAAACCTCTTTTGCCCTTTTGGGTAAAGCGTTATCGATTATGCAATGTCTTCCTCCGACCATTTTCGTTGTTTCACATCAGTCGGCATCTTATTTACTCGACCTCGAGTGAACGAAAGCGCTTTTCCATTATTTTTAAATCGTGCTCAAGTTTAATCTTAGCATGAGCAGGAATTTCTTTTCAAGAATTTTTCAGTGCACTTCGTAATAATCTATTGTCTTTGGTTAGGAGTTCACTGTTTTATATCAAAATAATCATAAGTTAAAGTATACATATATTTTAGAATTAAATATACTTACATTTTTTTGTTTGTTACTTCGCTGGTTTACTTGATGCAAGTGGTACATTTTGCTCTCTTAACTCAGTTCCAACATATTTCCGTTGTTCGTCAATAATACCGAAATCAACAATTGCATTTTCCATGTCTTCGTCCTCTGTGCAAGATTCCCGTTGTTCTGATGCCACTTGGAGATTATCGTTGGAATACTCCCATGCCTCAGTACTTTACGTTTAGCATAACCTAATTTTGTGCACGTTATATAAATTAAAAGTTAAAAAAACTAATAAATTATATGCATATTATATCACAGAGCACTTCATTATTGTTATTCATTCACAAACATTTCCATTAATAAATCTAAATGTTGCAATTGTGACGCAGTTAAATTGTAAACGCAAAGTACAGAAAACAACAACATACAAATTTCGAACAGTAATGATTAAGTAAAAATATTTCTGTTTGTCAACTTTAATCTGCGGTGTGAACATGCTCTAAAAGAAATTTAGTCCGCATAGATTTAGGACAGTTGGCAACTCGTTTTCAATTTCACAACCGTTTTTTTATTTTTTCCCAAAAAAATCAGATATGTCATATGTCATTTGTAGATTTTTAATATATTTTGACAACATCGAAGTTATTATTTTTTACCAATTCCGCGTAAATAAATTGAAAAGAAAGAAATATTTCTCCATCTTGCTACGCAAAAGTAAATAGTTCTTGTCTTTCCAAGATGATAAGGTAAATATTTTATTTAATTACCTAAATTATTCTGAGCTTACAGCAATTTTCGCTAATTCAAAGAATCTCATGTCAACTTTTAAAAATTCTCTCCACTTCACGATATTTGCAATCCATTAATGGCAACTACTCTTGCCCTACATGGACGACAATCATTGGGAATACTATTCCTGGCGCTGCCTTCCACTTGGTACCCTACAGCAGCAATGTTAACAACCCAAAGCGTACGACCGTCTCCTCCGATCGCAATTCGATACCCATCGCCGATGCAATTTCTAACCAAGTTGATCATCAATGTAAGCTAAAAATGTTGGAAATCGCTTCTGGCACAGGACAACACTTGGGTTTCTTTGCGCCTCGCTTTCCCAATATCACATTCCAGCCCACTGAATTCGATCCCATCAATTTCACTAGCATTCGTGCCTATGCCACCGACTGTCCAACGAAAAACATACGCGAACCACTCTTCATGGATGTCTGCGAGGACGTTTCGACATGGGGATCATCGCCAGATCTGCAACCAGACTCCTATGATTACATGTTCAACTGCAACATGATGCACATCTCGGCATGGAACTGTTCGGTAGGACTGTTTCGTGCCGCAGCCATATTACTGAAGCCTCAAGGTTTGCTCTTCACCTACGGACCTTACGCACTAAACGGCGTCCTAACGCCCGATAGCAACATCCAATTCGACCAGTCGCTGCGTTCACGTAATCCAGAATGGGGAATACGTGATATCACCGACCTCAAGCAGGTAGCCAAGGAAGCCGGCTTGGAGTTAAAATTGTCGCTAAATATGCCATCGAATAATAAATTTCTAACATGGATTAAAGGAAAAGCTGTTCCTGATAAGCATCGCAGAACTTTTTAATATAAAACAGTAAATAACTATAACAAATATTTACACTTATACGTCATCTGATTAATGACATCCTCAAAGAGAAGTTGAAATTGGATTCAAATATTTAAAATAGTTTTGGTAATTTCTTTGCAGAATTTGTGAAAAGTGGAAATGATTCTTCACTTGAATGAGTGAAATGCATTTAATTTTAATGAGGTCGTACCTAATGTCAATTGTCTGGATAAATGAATGGACATTGATAGGATTTAACTTGAATAAATAGAAATAATTGAGACAAACGGGCTGGATGTGTTACCAACTCAAAGCGGTTAATGATTCATACTCAATTAAAGAGTATTTACACGGTCCAAACGTTGACCTAAATTACTTCACCGTTTTTGTTGATTCTATAATATTTTGATTTTATTTTTGATTCTTGCTACTTTTATATATATGACGGCTATACAAATTCATCATTAATTCTGTTTTCAATTCAGTAAGTGACAAAATTTTGCCAATTTTCTGGTTATATTGGCCATCACCAAACTGACGGATCACTGCTGTAAACCGAAGGTGTTGTTTTGTTGACGAAAGTGACGGCAATTCATTGTAATGCCTAATACAATCCGCTAACAATTGATTATGAATTTGTAATAATGGAGCTGGAGGATTACACCGTTAAAAGTCTCCATTTGAGGTTACGCAGATCTACAGGAGTCGAAACTTTCACTGCGTTCGACCACGGTGCCCAGGTGAATCCAAAGAAGTGCAACAAAACGTACATCAATTATGGCGATGTAAGCGATTTAGGTGGTGATCAGGTATCCGCTTATAAATTATGACATATTAGTCAGGATGACTACTCTCAGTACGCGAAGGGATCAAGAAAAAGTCTGGAATATAATGGGACTTGAATTCGTCGATGCAGAATATTCCAACAATTGATATACCCTGCTTTAAACATAATGCGATCAAAATTGTATGCAACAATATCAAAAAACGAGATTGAAAATTTGAAAATCAATATATTTAATTTTATATCCTCGAGTAATTTTGGAATGGGTTAGATTTCAATTTTTATTTTTATCTAGTAATAAACTTATGTATGTATGTGTTTCCTTTAATATTATAATTTAATGATATTTACAGGATGCTTGTATTATTTATGTGTATGTTTAATAAGAATACTAATAAAAATTTATATAGTTTTATAATCACTCCAATTTTGTTGTTTTAGATTTTTTTGCTGATTACAATATTTCAGTTTAGTTTCTCGTCATTATATCTCCTAAACTTTTAAAGATATCCGGATAGGATGTGTACCGTTATAAAGGAATTTGAAATACCTTTATATATGTATGTAAATGTATATGTACCTTTTATATATGTAAATAAAATTGTTGAACAGCCATTACTTTTGGAGAAAAACTTTACTCTCTCTCTCTCTTAAAAAACTCTTTTTACAATTTTATTACTTTTCTCACCCATTTATTTATTCTTTCCTAAGAAAAATATGTCTACATAAGCCTACATAATTTTCTAAATTATAAGAAACTAAAGACTATTATCTTTCCACGCGAATTTTTTCTTCAGAATCGGTGCAGCATTTTAGAAGAAAAAGCTCTTTGAAACGCAAGTATTTATGTATATTATTTATTTTTTATTTATGAATTTCGCCGCAGAAGAAAATTTTTTATTTTATTTCAACTACCTCAGTATCGTCTCCAAACGAGGTGAAAAGTATTTACTTCACCTCAAACCCGTACTAACCGGAAATTTATGTTATTGTCCACTTCCGGTCAATAAAAGATATCTTACATTACAACACTGGCGATTTTGCTTTTATTTTTGGAACACATCCCTGGAAGCTAGGAAAAAGTATTCTTTTGGAAGCACTCAAAACAGGGGGCCTACTAATCAAAATTATGAACGAAAATTGCTTTGTAAAAAAGTAACTTTTTAGGAGGTTACGAAAGAAAAAGTGGCTTCAATAAAGAACTTTGAAATAAAAATAAAAGCTGCTTTTTTAAGATATTATAAGTTTTTTAAAAATATTAGTTGCGAATCTTTTTATAATTATTTTTTTAGTTTTATTTATTATAACATGACCGACACAATAATTTATGATAGAAATGCATTTCCATTTGAATTTAACAAGCTTATTGAATTGATCTGTATTTATTTATAACAGAAAAATTAGTATTGCTAATTAATAATTTAGTTTATTTCTTTCAAATTTCAATTTAATGCTTGTGTTTCAGTTCATAAAACACTCAAAACAAACACAGTACTTTTACTCAAACACCGCTCATGCGCAATCAATTTTTTGGACAATTTCTGCATTTATTTTTGTATTGCATTTTTTATTTCAACCCTCAAATATTCAAAGCATGAAACCTTTGAGAAATAATGCAGGATAATAATTTTCTTCTTATTTGCAATACACAGTTCCAAAAACAGAATTCCAAAAATAAATAAGTAAATGTTTTTCCGTTAACTTCGTTTTAGGGATCTAACCTAAAATTATGTCATGAATTTGGCCCATTTCTACATACTGACGAGTGCATTCATGCTTATGTATTTGTTTTTATTTACCAATATTTTATTTACGAGTATTAAGAGTATTATACACCAATCAAAAGGGTTAAGTTTAGATGCTGTTTACCATAGAAAACCCAATTCCAAAACTATTCATACTAAGTAACCGAAATTAACTACTTATAATATTCAGTTTTAATGTATTTCAATTAAACAATCAATCAACATCTTATTATATTTATAGTATTTAGTATGTATCTACTAGGATTTAGGAGTAAGCTTTTATGTTTTTATATAAACATATTGAAAGATTTAACAGCAACACAGCCTACCACCGAAAACTGTTTCCTTTAAAAATACTCAATACTAGGATTTACCTCACTCAAAATTAGTACTTTTTACATAATAATTTCAAAACACATTTCCATTGCCAAATGATTGCAAACGTCAGGGGGAAGTGGCATGCGTTGATATGAAATATGTTGATGATTTGGACAGAAAATGTATCAATATTTTTTATTATTATTAAGGTTTGTGTCACAATAAAGCTTGAATTAACAAACGTTAAGAAATTTTCTTAATAACAACATTTAGTAATGTTTCTTTATTAAACTTTAGTGCTTAATACTATTTCACAAAACAGTATTTCAGAACAACTCTCAACGCAACCATGGGTTGTGTGATTGTTTTTTTCACTGCGAACACATACCACACTCAAAGTTCCGTATTAGCTCTTCTTGACTACTTTTCTACTCATTTTTCCTTGGTGTGAAGTAGTTGCTCGTCGTATAAAAAGAAAAATTCAATTTCGCATGCAGCAACAGCAGGGTAAAACTTCAGAAAAAATATTTAAGCACTAGTGAAAAAAACCAGTATTAGTTAGACCGAAAACTGTGAAATAAAACGTTTGCGAGGTTTATAAAATATTGCAAATAACTAAAAATTTCTCAAGTTCTTGAGATTCATGACAACGACGCCGACGATTCACAGCAATCGACGACCATAAGACGAAGGCAAAAACGAAAGAATTGTTTATTATAAAGAAAATCAAATCGACTATACAACAAAAAAAAAGTTTAATAAATAGCAGATACTGCATAAAGAAGTCAATTGTGTTCTTATAAGGGCAGGACAGACAGACATATAGATTGTAAATGTGCTGAAAATGCAGCGGAGTGAGTGTGCTTGACAAAGCGTTGACGTTGACGTTAGCAGCGAGAAAAGTGAAAATTGGTGCATGTACGTTTAATTCACGTTTCCAACAAAATTGTGGTAAAAACATTGGCATATAATGAAAATGCAATATAAAACTAGTATTTTCTACAAGATTATTAATGAAACGTGTATACAAAACGTTTAACGTAATCAAAACACAAATACATTCGTACGTGTGCGCGCAATGAAAGCAGCGCCGCCAGCGCAGGCACAGACAGTCAGTGATCCGCGCGTCCAAAAAAAAAACTAACTATTGCGAAGGCCTGCTGCATGCATGTACGGCAAGCCACGACTAAGAAATTTAACAGAAAAGTTAGTAAAGTTCAGTACAAAAGTATAAGGAAGCTAAGGAAGAGCAGAAGAAGTTACTGTTGTAACTGCGAGCACGCTGCACTGCTGCCCCATGCCTAGTTTATTAAAACATTCGCAGTATCACACAAAACTAGCCAAGGTTCGGCAACGACGAAAAATACATTTAAAAATAAATTAATAATTACTAAAAACAGAAAATTTACAGAAAATCGCATAAATGTAAGTAAGTTTTTGCTAAAGTGAAATCAGCAGAATATTTTGCTATTTCTGCATGGATTGTGTGAGATCCAAAGATGTGTGCGTGTGCAATGGCGATGTATGAAAATGGAAAAATTATATAAAAGTGATTTTTTTATCTCTGCCTGCCTAAAAGAATAATGATTTAGTTGGCTAGATAGACAAAAAGACAGACGGACGGACGTATGCAAAGGCAACTGTTATACAGTTAGAAACGCTGTAGTTTCATGTAATTTGGAGGAGTAAAAAAACTAAAATCCAGAAAAACTTAAGCCTTTTGAAAATCTCACTATTAGAGCAAAGCTGCAGCTAGTTAATCTACTCGATCCATCCAGTAGATTACTCTAGAGGGGGTTGACACGACCAACATTCAAGACGCTAATCGATAATTTTACTCTTTTGTGAGCAGACATTAGATTCTTATAATTACTGAAAAATAAAGTTTGGTTATTTTGAAGAAATCAGAAATATTATTCGATCAAGTTTCGGTGGAAAATTTTAAAGAATTTTACAGTCTCGACCGAATTTTTTTGGTGTATTACGAATTTTATGTAAAAAGTTAAAAAGTGGAAAAGTGAAGTGTTTTTCGAGCAATACTTTTTTTTAATTCGTTTTATCGATAATAGAGCTCTGTCGCTCGGTCGGTCCGTCCATTTTAGCCCATGCTCTCCCCGTTCCACCATCAAGTGCTCAGTTTTGTCGACGCTTTTTCATTTGGATTCCATTTCACAATATGGCTTCGCTTCGCGTTATACACATAAAATTTGCTTTTGTTGTCATTAAAAAAAAGAAACTCCATATTGTTGAAAAATCTCCAATTTAATTTTTTTCTAACCCTATAACTAATTATTTCTCTCGTTGTTGCATACATTTATAATTATGTAATTAGAAAAACTTGCAAATCTATTATAAATAATTATAAAAAAGTGTCATCAAGCAAAAGTTACAAGAAAGTATTACTATGTACATACTTAAAAAAAAATTAATACATTTAATTATTTAAAAGAAAATATTTGCTTAGTTTTGTTATTTGTATAATCGAATCAAGATGAATCAACTGGCTATCTGTGAGTGTGAAAAATGTGATTGTGAGTGTCTTTTAATTGATTTAATCGAATTATAAGCATGTACTTAAATAATATGAGACACGCAATTGAATTGCACACCTTAAAATCTAAAGCTGAGGTTGGAAATTAATAAATATTTACAAAAAACCCAGGATATACGAGTAAAATTTAATACTTTTCATCTAATACTATCCAAGGACATCCATTTCAGGGAGAAAAGATGTCATGTTAAATTTAATTGAATGCCTCTATACAGGGTGATTCATAAAAGATACAACAAAAAGCTAGGTCAAGCCGTGATAAGAAAAATAATCGTAGGGATGCCGGAGGGCGTCAATTTACCCCCGTTTAATTGGTAGAGGGAATATTATAAAAACACGACTTAAAATCGGTAAAAAGATTCGGAAAATCTCTGAAAATAACGGGAATATGTGGATCATTTCTGCTTACTTCTGTTGATAGCAAATATCAGCTGCTTAAAGTGCCTCCCTTTATATCAGCGGTCGGGGAACTTTTTTAATCATTACCCCAAAAAGTTGATATTACCCATGGCGAAGAGCAAAAAAAGTTTCATTTTTACCCCCAAAAATTTTATTTTTACCCCATTTGGGGTAATTTACCCCGGTTCCCCGACCGCTGCTTTATATTGTCTGAAAAGTTATATGACTTTTCCTATGAGTTGCCAACTATGATAGAGTAAACATATTTATGAGGGTAATCCCAAAAGAAAGGTCTCCAAACTTTGGATAAAACCTTTGATGTCGATTTAGAAGAAAAATGTTGTGTTAATAAGTATACTCCTTGTCCAGATCACAAAATTGTGTATAATGAATTGTAGAGAAAATTCTTTAAACCGGAAAAACCTGTGTTTTGTACTTTCTGAGAAAATACGATATATAATAATAATAAAATACTTCGCAAGTTTAAATTTTCTTAGAAACTACAACATTTTCAATTTTTATTGCTGTTTTCTATTCTATTTTATAAATAACTAGAGTAACCCTGCCCGCGTTGCTGGACAACACAATAACATACGTTTACGTCTTTGTATTAGAAATGAAATTTTCTAGAAAGAGTAGGCATTTTCCAGAAAAAGAAGTGCAAAATAATATAAATTTTTTAAAGTGAGAACATCAAAAAGGAAAAAATTTATTGCAGAGCCGGTGGCCTGTCCCGTTCATTGTTACGTTCACGACCTCTTCTGTTTCTAACTCTCACACTTTCAATACGTTCTTCTCTTTGTTCTTGATTTTGATTTGATCTTGATCGTGAAATTTTTCGATGTTTTTTTTTTTTATAAACCATCAGTGAAAGTAGACCTTTCCAACGCATGTACTCGTTTGAAAATCGGTTGAGTGGTTCTCGAGTTATAAAATCACGAACATAGGACAACTTATTTTTATATATATAGATGAGCTTAAAGAAAATGATAATGATTTAAAAAGAAACACAACACTGAAACATCCACAACATCCAAACTCCCACAACGTTTTCAGAACAGCGGGAAAGGCATCCTTCCGGAAAATTATTAGACATGTTATATTCTCTTATGTCTCTGTGAGGATGAGAGCTCTTTTTTTGACACTAATTCCAGAAAATGTAAGAGTTTTTATGAGAGTTTATCTGAAAAGCGTTTACCTACATGTGTATGCAAGCTATGCCAAGAATTTGATTTGTTTTAAGCAAGGTTGCTTAATTCACACATTGGGTTTGCTTATTCTTTTTTTTCTTTTTTTTTTAGAATGCGAATTTTGATTTCATCGAAAAGTTAACAGCGACTTTTGTCTTTGAAATTTGATTTTAGTTTGTATGTTAATAATGTTGTTTATATTTTGTACTCGTATTTCAAACTTTCATCTTAATTTTTCTTATTCAACCGAAAATTCTTTTTTCTGGAACCTCTTGGAAAACATATTTTTTATTTATTTTTTTCTTTTCTTTTCTTGTATTCTCTTCTTTGAATTCTTTTTGTGCATATTTTGTTAATTAATTTTGTAAATATTTCAGCATATCAGTTTCCATGCATATTAAATTCGCGTAAATATATAAATTGTACATATATACAATTTATAAACATTTTTTTTCTTACAATATAGAAATCAAATCATACATCGTTGTTAAAAAATTCGATATCGCTTGACACGAAAAGTTTGCATTCAAGGTTTGTTTTACTCTTGGATTTTTGATTTATTGTGGTAAACGATAAACACAATTTTCCAGAATTCATTCAGTTCAATTTTCTTTCGAGCTTCTGTTTTTAAAAAACATAAATTAAATATAATTACCGTAAAGTAAGATTATTTTTTTTTTCTTTTCGTTACTTTGAACACACATCTTTATCATGTGAAGTCAGCAAGAATAGATTTTTTCCTTGCAGTATTAGACTTTGTTTTATCATTATTTTTGTTGTTGTTCTTGTTGTTGTTGGTGGTGGTGGGTTGTCGTTGTTGTACTGTTGTCAATTTGTTGTTACGCTCTGTAGTTACGTATGCATACATAACTATTCTGTTCCACATTCTTATTTTTTTCTATTCTTTCTTTTATTCAATTCGTCTGACATGAATGTATGTGTGTGTGTGTGTGTGTGTGTGTGTGTGTGTGTTGTTGTTGTTGTCTTATTGTTGTTTTTGTGTGGTTGTCAGCACCGCCACGTTAGTTACTAGCGTATAACAATCTTTTTCATCTCGCCCCACTTCATAAAGCGCCCTTGATGCTTTTCCACCCCCTTTCCGTTTCAATCAAAGTAAACATCTTACGGTGGAAATCCTCGCTAATTGCTATTTTTTATTTTTATTACTGAAAGTCATTAACTGTAACAAAAAGATAATTAATATATCAAAAGAAAATCAAAACAATAATACTGTTTAAACAGAAAAGCAGGAATTTCTCTTGACAGCTAAGTTTAACGTAGATTTGTTTTTGTATTTATTTTCTTCATTCCAAGTTGCACAAATTTAGCTGCTTCCCATTTTGTTGAAATGACAGAGAAGAGTAAAAAAAACAACAAAGTGATGAGAAAGTTTGCTGTGTAGAGTGCAGAATTGAAATCTGGATTAAAAGGCGGTGATCACACTTCAGTAAAATCACCCAAATGGGTAAAACTTTGTTGTTACTTCGCAAAAAGCGAAAATCAACACTTTCTCATGAGAGGACGATGAGTTCATTGAAGGATAAAATGTTAACCCAGCAATTTTTGAAGAAATAGTGTTCCGTATCAACAAAAAACGTTGTGTCACATAGAAGCAAAGAAGTTAAAGTACACAAAAAGTATACAACTTTCGCCAGTATCAAACTGACGAGTGTCATCACCTTCGGAGGAAAAATTCGAGAAAGGCTTTGTAGTGAAGAGTATATTTCCAAGTTTATTTTGTCAAAGTGTGATCACGAGCAAAGAGAAATACAAAGTCTAGTAACAACCGCCACTACCACCACCTCCACCTTCATCGGCATCGCTTTTTTCACACTCGCACTCACATGTTGCCTCACGCGATGGGATTACCTACCGCTGCCTTAGGAAAGTACGATATTTAGAGTGAGGTAAAATAGGCCTCTTTCGCCGCCTGCAAGGCTCATGAACTATCTCTATCCATCCATTCATTCAACCACTCAAACAACCAACCAACCCACGCACACAAGCAACCGGCCGACCAAATAACAACAAAAACAACACCCTCAAATTTTCGAAATTTTGTTGTGAATTTAAATTCGTCTGCTAGGTCGTTGTTTTCGCTCTTTCTCTCTCTGTTTTTCTGCTCTCACTACTCTTCTCGTTCGCTTTGTGCTCGCAATTCGTAGCGACATCATCTGCGGATACAATTCGGAAAAGGAATAATTTTACTACACACCGCACTGCGTACAATGAAGTCTGTATGTATGGGGTTGTGGCACTACCTTTGGCAACAACTTGATGCCTATGAAGCTGGTATATATTGTATTTAATAACCAAAAGAAAACACTCTCGCAATTCCATTTCGAACATTTTAAAAGTTTTAGCAAGCAGCTAACTTGCAATGAGTTCAATACTAGAAGAATATTTGGACTCTACATACTTTTAATTTTACGTTCTTCTTTTTTCGATCCTTTCACCTTTGTTTGAATTAACTAAAAAAAATTATTAAATTTAATCAATTATCATGAAAATTATTAAAAGGTCACTGAAATGACTGTTTATTTGTTTCACACTACAATTGATATTATAATAGCTTTTAGATTAATTTAACAATTTTTTAAAATATACTCTGTTTAAGCAATTCTGAATAATCACGTTTTATTATTGACGTCGTCACTATTTATTTATTATTGATTTCTTGAAATGAAAACAAAACTTTTCAAATTAATAACTTTGATTTAAAAGTACATATTTTTGAATACATACATACATATACATATGGATATGAATTTGAATTTATAATAATTTTCTAAACAATCTTTTTAGAAACAGGTAAGTTTTTCCTGTACGATGCACTAGAAAACCCATTTAGATTTGCATCCTATGTTACTATAATATTTTGTCTTTCCATATTGTCTTTTCACGTTTTGTTATTCTATATTCGTTGTCTATTTTATATTTACTCTTATCAACTTAAAACAAATGAACACATTCCACCTTTCGTTTGACTTTTAACTTTTGCATTTGGCAATGCTACACTTTTTCCACTCAATTCCACAAGAAATCCAATAAAAAAATAGATAGGGATGTCAATTTACAAAATATTGTAGTTTTAATAAATATATTGTAATTAAACGTATAAATTCGTAGTAATTGCAATAAGTCAATATTTCTGTAGCAAATTTTGTTGCTAAAAAGAAATTATATAAAATTGTCGGAATGAAATGAATATAGGTAGAATAAAAACAAAGGATTTGGCATCCCTGCCACCATCAACCAACCAAGTGAACGAACATCGAACCAGGTTCGCGGTGTGATTTGCGGACTTCCACTCCCAACTCTGCGGAACTCAACTCAAACTACAGCAACAAAATGATCTTTCAAGTCTTTTTTTACATTTATTTTTGTTGTTTTTTGTGGTTTTGCCATAACAATATGGCTACGTTTTTAACTTCACGTCCGAATACTTCATAATGGCGTAGAAGTAATTATTTAAAAATGTGCATTTATTTTATTTAATCGAATTCGTATTTGTGAAACTTTGCAGCCAACAAACTTCAAGTGAACAAAGTTATTGTTAAAATTTTATATGAATTCTTAATTACTGTATGTATGTGTGTGTGTATATATTTATGTGCAACCAGAGTGATTGGTAAAGAGGTCATCTTTCTGTCTGTCCACTTTGGACTGACAGCCTAATGTTCGGTGGATTTGTAAGTTTCTGCTTCACCCTCCCCGTGTCGGTCGTCATCCGATGTTATATGAAAATACTTTATTGCAATGTATTAAAGACGAAGGAGGGCAAAAACCTTTCTAGTATCCTGAAACTGGTGTGTGTGTGTGTGTGTGTAAATGTGTGCTGCTCAGGGTGCGTGGAGGTATCTACTACTTCATTGCAGCCAGTTTAATCCTCCTGCCATGCTTAAAACCAGTCTTGTGATTTATTTCTTTCGTCCTGAGCCCTTCACTACTGATGATTTTTTCTTCCTTCTCGATTCTCAAATAATTGTTTTTTTTTCTCGTTTATGGCTTTCTTTCCGACTCCTACAGCTATCACAGTACCTGTAACAGTTTTGTATTTGTAATCCTTATGGTTTTTGGATAATTTTGTTTTTATACCAATACACAGGTTCTTGTTTATAGTTGCATATGTTCAACTAGACAATGTTTTAGGTAGAGTAGAACAGACATTTTACAATAGATTTCCCCAGTATGTATGTAGGTACATATTGTAACAGTTAATATAAAAAAAAACCATGTACAGGTACATGATACTATTCAGAGACTGAGCTTCCTGTTTATGATCCACCAGTCATTTCAATCAATTCAACGTTGTCCTTGATCGTCGTCCGACAGTTAATTAGGATTACGATGAACTGTTGATTGCATATTTCAGATTAAATAGCGGTTTACATGTATACATTTCGATGTACAAATACCTAAACTGGCTAAAAACTACAAAATATAATCAAAATATATGAGAACCTACGTCATTAGAGCTTTTATCACTTCCTTTTCAATTCATTTCCATTCATTATTTACTAACAAGGCTGTAATGCAATTAAAACAATGTAACTTTTATATTTATGTTCCAGATAAATCAATTATTATATATTTATTATTATTACTTTTTAACTTGAGAAATTCTATATTTTTATTGCAGACAACAATTTTAACACACACACACACACTTGAAAGGTGAATAATGTCAGCCAAAGTGTTTGCCGCTGATAGCAGCACTGGCAGCAACAATGCCGTTGCATCCACCTCTTCCAGCAGCACTATCAATGGTTCCGTAACACCAGCGCGTCGCCTACGTACTCGTACATCGACCGGCGGAAATGTCAGCGGTAGCGACTCAGCAAAGAAAAATTCCGTCTCTGGCGAACGCATCAACTACTCTAGCGATTCGAATTCAAATGCCGCTTCTGCCGATGATAAGCCCAGTTCCAGTAGCGGTGTCGGCTCGGCAAAAAAGAATCATAGCTGCCCACAACTCAGCAGCACGGGGCGTAAAGTACTGATGCACACTCAGCCGCACAGCTCCAGCACATTTAACATGAACAAAAACGAGGAGTTTCACTTCGACACACCGCCTGAGTGCCCAGTATTTCGACCGACACCAGAAGAGTTCAGAAATCCACTGGCTTATATTAGCAAAATACGCCCCATCGCCGAGAAGTGCGGCATTGCCAGGATATTACCGCCCGAAGCCTGGTCTCCGCCCTTCGCTGTCGATGTCGACAAGCTAAAGTTTACGCCACGCGTGCAACGTCTCAATGAGCTGGAAGCAAAAACACGCGTCAAATTAAACTTCCTTGATCAAATAGCAAAATTCTGGGAACTACAAGGATCTTCGCTGAAAATACCCATGGTAGAGCGTAAAGCTTTAGATCTCTATACGTTGCATCGCGTTGTGCAGGAGGAAGGCGGCATGGAGCAGACCACGAAGGATCGCAAATGGGCTAAGGTAGCTAATCGCATGTGTTACCCATCTAGCAAGAGTGTTGGGGCGACTCTGAAAGCCCACTACGAACGCATACTGCATCCCTTTGAGGTGTACACGTCGGGAAAAGTATTGGGAGCATCTGCCAACGCGATTGCTGCTGCAGAATCGGCTGCAGTGAAATTAGAAGAGGGCTCCGACTACAAGGCGCACGAGATACCAACGCGTCAACAGATTACACCACCGAATGAGACAAATGCACGTCGTTCCAAACGCTTCGCTAACTCGAATGCCACACATTGCGGCCTGAGTGCCGCCACTAACAATCGACATATTAAAGTGGAGACCAAAGAGGATTTCAAGCGGGATTTAATTCATTGCTTTAATGCCTCCGCTGTCAGTGGTCCCTCGTCGTCTGGTGGACGCATTGGCCTGGGTGCTTCGAGTACTTCGCAAAAGAAGGCTCCGGATCTGCAATTGGTCGATCCGCTAATGAAGTATATTTGTCACATATGCAATCGAGGCGATGTGGAAGAATCAATGCTGTTATGCGATGGCTGTGATGACAGCTACCATACTTTCTGCTTGCTGCCACCACTAACAAGCATTCCAAAGGGTGAGTATGTATTAAAGATTGTCGAACTCAGAACACATCTTTAAGTTTATAATAAAACTTTAATATAATCACTAATTAATCCTTATTTCTTTCTCTGTTACAATATGTATTTTTTATATCTTTTAGGAGAATGGCTCTGTCCACGATGTGTAGTCGAGGAGGTCAGTAAACCAACTGAGGCGTTCGGTTTCGAGCAGGCCGAGCGCGAATACACACTCCAACAGTTCGGTCAAATGGCCGATCAATTTAAAATGGACTACTTCCGGAAGCCTGTCCATCTGGTGCCCACTGAGTTGGTCGAACGTGAGTTCTGGCGCATTGTTTCATCCATCGACGAAGATGTCACCGTCGAATACGGTGCTGATTTGCATACCATGGATCATGGATCGGGTTTCCCTACCAAAAGTTCGCTGTATTTGTTGCCCGGTGATCAGGAATACGCCGAATCCAGCTGGAATTTAAATAATCTACCCTTGCTGGAGGACTCTATATTGGGCCACATTAATGCTGACATTAGCGGCATGAATGCACCCTGGATGTATGTCGGCATGTGTTTCGCCGCTTTCTGCTGGCACAACGAGGATCACTGGAGCTACTCCATCAATTACTTGCACTGGGGTGAACCGAAGACCTGGTATGGAGTACCGGGCAGCTGTGCCGAACAGTTTGAGGAGACCATGAAGCAGGCGGCACCAGAGCTGTTCGCTTCACAGCCCGACTTGTTGCATCAGCTCGTAACGATTATGAATCCGAATATATTAATGAATAACGGCGTTCCCGTATTTCGCACAGATCAAAATGCTGGCGAATTCGTTATCACATTTCCACGTGCCTATCACGCGGGCTTCAATCAAGGATACAACTTTGCGGAGGCCGTTAACTTTGCGCCTGCCGATTGGCTGAAGATGGGACGTGAATGCGTCAATCATTATTCGATGCTGCGTCGCTTCTGTGTTTTCTCTCACGACGAACTTGTTTGCAAAATGGCTTTGGAGCCAGCCAAGCTGACGTTCGGCATTGCGACCGCTTGTTATATTGATATGGCGGAGATGGTGGACTCAGAGAAGAAGTTACGCAAGTCGTTGCTAGAATGGGGCGTCACCAAAGCAGAACGCAAAGCATTTGAGCTGGTTCCCGACGACGAGCGCCACTGCCAGGAGTGCAACACCACATGTTTTCTATCGGCCGTCTCTTGTGAGTGCACCAAATCGATTGCATGCCTTCGACATTACACGGTGCTATGTACCTGTGTGCCAGAGAAACATACTCTACTCTATCGTTACACGTTGGACGAAATGCCGCTGATGCTGCAGAAGCTGAAGGCTAAAGCTCAGTCGTTTGAGCGCTGGCTGTCGCGTTGTCGTGACATTGTTGATGCCAGTACACCGACTTCGGTTACTTTAACCGAACTGCAGGAGCTCTGCAAAGAAGCAGATATGAAGAAGTTTCCATCTTCATTGTTGATTGATCGCTTAAATGCCGCGGTATTGGAAGCCGAAAAATGCGTTACTGTTATACAACAATTAGGCATAAATAAGGTAAGCAATATTTGGGTTTATTTAGGCTAAATAATAAGGAAATATTTCAGGAAAGAATTTGTTCTTCTGCTCATTTCTTCATTTTTTAATGCCTCTCTTATGCATTTCTCCTTCTGTTATTCCCAGGTTCGTACCCGCTCGGACAATAGTTTGGAAGCTGCTCAGTATAAGTTAACCATGGAGGAGCTCGAATTATTTGTGCAGGAAATCGATAATCTATGCTGCATCATTGAGGAGGGTACCTCGGTGCGTGAGCTGCTCGTTTTGGGCAAACAATTTGTCGAACGCGCCAATGCTATGCTAAAACGCAGCCTAGATGTTCTCGAGGAGCCGGAAGTGGAGCTACTCATCACCGATGGTCACTCTCTGCGCATTGAACTCCACCAAATGCAACAGCTGAATCAACGTCTAAAACAACTTCGATGGTACAAGCGTTCGCAAGGACTACGCAGTTCCAGTGCTAAGCTTACGTATGCCGATATAAAGAATCTGCTCAGTGACGCCGCAGCAGAGGTGGCTCCTTCGGACCCTCTGATTGATAAGGAGATCCGGAAACTGCAGGAAATCGGCGCTTCCATTGAAGCATGGGAAAAACAAGCATCCAAATACTTCCGCGCTTCCACACAACAGCATGAGCTTCTGGAGATCGAGCAGTTTCTCAAAACGGCAGCGGACATTGAAGGTCAAGTGCCCTCGTATGTAACGTTGAAGGATGCCTTGCGTAAGGCTAAGGAATGGCTTAAATCTGTAGAGCAGCTGCAAGCCAAAGATCATTTTCCTTATTGTCACACTCTGGAGGCCATTGTACAGCGCGGCCGCCTCATTCCCATCCAGCTGGAAGAGCTGGCACGCATGCAGGGCCATCTGAAGAGTGCCCAAGAGTGGAAGGAGAACACAGCACGAGCTTTTCTTAAGAAGCAGACGTTTTACACTCTGCTTGAGGTTTTAATGCCACGTGCCGAGGCTGTAATAATTGATTCAGATCTCAAAAAACCGTTCGATGACAACTTCGTCAAAGAAATGAATCCAGCACAGATAGTTGACTCCTTCAAAATAGCCGAAGAGAAGGAGCTACGGGACATGCGTACTCAGCGCCGCTTTAACATGGTTAAGAATCCGTTGCGTGACGATTACTGTCTCTGTAAGTCACCATTCCAAGGCGTCATGTTAAACTGTCAGCTGTGTAAAGATTGGTTTCATGAGGACTGCATGCCGCCCTCAGTGACCAGCATTTCGCCGTCCCAACCAGCCGTTAACGGTTACGCCACAAAACCCAAGTGGCTGTGTCCGTCGTGTGTGCGCTCGAAGCGGCCGCGTCTGGAAACCATTTTGCCGTTGCTGGTATCGCTACAAAGGCTGCCCATACGACTACCCGAGGATGAGGCATTGCGGTGTCTGGCGGAACGCGCCATGAACTGGCAGGATCGAGCACGCAAAGCTTTGACCAGTCCTGATGTAAGCGCTGCGTTGGAAGCCATAACAACGCAGCAACGTAAAAAAACTCATCAGAAAAGCGCCGACGGAAATCTTAGCAGAAAATCTCGTCGCAACACGAATCGCAACTCGAAGGATGCCATCGCTGAAGATGCTCCCGAATCCGAGGATGACGATGACGAAGGACGGTTACACATCGACGAGGATGCATTTAGCATGGATGACGAGGAGCAAACCAATGATGTAACCTTGGGTTTGGAGTTACAAAAACTACTGTCCGACAGTGAAACCGACAACCTTGACGAACTGATGATGGAAGGTGACTTACTTGAGGTGTCACTGGATGAATCGCACGAACTGTGGCGCATCCTGGCCACTGCAAATGCATCAGCAACGTCGGAGGCCGCCGCTTTAGTTGAGCAGCATAATCTAAAGCAGTCGGCGTCCAGCGTCAATTCGGCAGCAGAAGACTCCAACGATAGCTTGCTGGCGCAGAGTAGTCCGAATAGTAATAGCAACAGCAATAGCGGCGTTGTAAGGCACACTTCTTCGATGAAGAAACGCCGTTCGTTGGAACTGGCCAGTTCGGGGTGCCCGGTGCCGCGCAAGAAGACTGCTACCCCCAAGCCGACCAACAAGAAGATGGGGCGCAAGTCAGATGTCTCCAAGCAGGAGGAAAACGCTGAGAATTACACGCCCACATCCACGCCCACACCCACACCGACAAAGCAGCCAAATGGAGGAGTAGCTTCGCAGAAGAAACGCAAGCGTGCCAACAATGCAAACAGTTCGCCAGCCGGTAGTGCTGGCAATGTGACGATCATCCACAAGAAAGTGTCGCAACGCGCTCAGCTGGCGCAGCAGGAGGATGACGAAGAAGAGTGCCGCGCCGAGAATTGCCACAAGCCAACGGGGCGGGAGGTCGACTGGGTGCAGTGCGATGGCGGCTGCAATGAATGGTTCCATATGTACTGCGTTGGTCTGAATCGAAGTCAGATTAAAGCGGACGACGACTATATCTGTATACGTTGCTCGAAGACTGTCGCAGTCAGTACAACAGCCGCTGCTGCCACGGCAGTGAATAGCAGCAATAATAACAGTGGTAGTGGTGGACAGCAACAACAACAGCACCAACAACAGTCGTCTATGAAAGGACGTTCTCAGGCGGTGAGGTAAAGAAATGAACGTCACGTAACACAACCACACACACAGAGACACATACACACACACACACACGAATCCACACGAGCATCAGCAAGATGTTATATATGTACGAGTAGTTTAAGAGTTTCTTTTGTATGTTTTGTGTGTAGTTAAAACAGCAGAGATCTTTAACTTTAAGCAAATCTATTTTGTAAGCATCCGCTTGGTATGCTGTATGAATGTCTGTTTTGTAAATTATGCAGAAAGCTATCGCACCCTGTTGAGCGGTCGAGCAACGCAGACAGGAATGAGTGCAGCTGCTGACCGACCGATGATGGTTCCGCTCATGTTTCTGCATTGTTGCCGAACTCTTCGATGGAATATAATAATTTATAAGTTAAGCATTAAACTACATAGTTTTTACTGAACTTTTGAACACGGTGTGAATTTTTTATGGTTATTTAAATGAAATGATTTCCAATGCGGTATTCTTCACAGATTTTTAAGATTACCTTCTAAGAAACACAACAACAAACGATGCACACACATCATGTAAATTTGCACTATAATCTTTGTAGAAGTAGCACACAATTTTAAAGAGAATGAAAACAATTATTGATTTCCTTATAATTTAATTTAGCTCTAACTTGCGATTGCGGAGGTTCGTTGCACACACATACACACAATGCAACAGCATCAACAACAACAACAGTACATTTAGTGTCGGTTATGTTTAATTAAAACCCTAATTTCGCTTACTTTTTATATTCGAGTATATATATAAATATATATATATATACAATAGTATGTAAATGTATATGAAATTAAATATATTTTGTATAAATTGCAAAGTAGATGAGGATTAATAAAAAAGAAGAAAACCTATAAAACAAACAAACAAAAAAAAAAAAAAATACATAAACAAGCAGATTAAAAAGCGTTAAATAAGTAAACTTTAAATAACTTAAATCGTGTTTGTTTATTTCTAGTTTGCTTTTCAAAAAGGGAAAAACTAATGCATCATTTATTATGCACACTTCGTTTTCAGTTTTATTATAATTATTATCTTCTATTATATGTATACTTAAATTAATGGTAGACTTTAATTATATAATATTTGTTTTCAAAACCGGAAAAACTGTAACAAAAAAATCTTGAAAGATGTACAAACATCTTGTAGAGCTTTACGTTTTGAATGTGTATAAATAAATCCATTTAAATTAAATTATCTTCAAAAAAAAAAAAAAAAGAACACGAAAATCAAATATTATAATACATATTTACTTTAATAAATACATATAACAAACAAAAAACATTTACTTACATTAATAAAAATCACGTAGTATTTAAAGTGCGTTGTTTTATTTAAATTTTATAAATAGTTTATTAAACATATCAGTTAAAAACAAAGTATTTTGTGTAAAAATGAAGACAAAAATACGTCATCACAATTGATCGATCGTCAGTTTTCATCAGAGAATCATTCCTTTTATTGGAAGCTTTCAGATTCAATAACTGCCAGATCACTGCAGCACATTCCACATTTGATGATGGAGACAGAAAAAATTCGGAAATGCATTTCCGCATGCAGTCTCAAGGGTCCTGTGGAAGCGCTATGGTGACGAAGGAACGAACTACTCCCAAGGACTAACTGTAGACGTTATAGCGAAGCCTGCAGTAAGTGTAGGCAACCTTGGGTAAGAGAAACAGAGAAACTTGGGTAAAGCATCTGCTCTGCCAATGTCCAGTTCTCGCTGGCAGTAGAGCCAAGCCATTGGGTTACTCCTGATGCTAGCCACACTACCGACAAAATTTATGTGAGACCTCTATAAAAAAGGTCAGCCAGCATCAACATAGCATAACAATATATCGTCACCTAAAATGCAAAATAACGTAACATCACCTTTCACAAGTTTACAGAAGCATAAAACGATATAAGATTTAAACTAATTGAGATATTGAAACAAAATTTTAAAATCTGGATTAACATGAAACTAGAAATATATTTTAGATAAAAAAGAATCTATTTTTTAAAGGGCTTTAGAATGAGTGATGATACGTTTTTGTTTAAGAAAATCATGCACTTGATGATACATTATTTTGAATTTTGGTTATAATTTGGTTATTTCTGACGGTGGAATTTAAAATTTTTGACACATCTATATATATAAAAATAAGTTGCCCTATGTTCGTGATTTTATAACTCAAGAACCACTCAACCGATTTTCAAACGAGTACATGCGTTGGAAAGGTCTACTTTCACTGATGGTTTATAAAAAAAAACATCGAAAAAATTTCTACGAATATGCGTTATACGCGCACTTTTATGATGGTGTGTTTTCCCTATATAAAATTAATTTTTTTCTTATGCGAATTACATTTTGTCGGTATAAGGCTCTGCTTGCTCGCGCCATTTGACTTATTTAATTACTGTGTGTTTGTTGATTGTCATTTAAGTTTACAGTGCGAGCATTGACATTTTTTAATTATTGATTTGTAATCTTTCACTTAAAATTAAAATCTTAAAACTTAAAAATTAATGAATTATGTAATTGAAGCAACAATTTTAAATGGGAAATTGAAATGCGAAGATGTTTTAATACCACGCATCCCAATGATTTCAACTGATATGCCATTTCAATTTCAACGATTACAGTTTCCCGTTCGTTTGGCTTTTGCAATGACTATTAAAAAAGCTCAAGGCCAGTCGTTGCAAGTTTGCGGAATAAATTTAGAATTTCCTGTATTTTCACACGGTCAAATGTATGTTGCATGTTCACGTGTTGGGAAGCCGTCGTCTTTGTGAAAATGGCAATACTAAAAATGTCGTTTACCACCAATACTGGTGGTCGTTTACTGCAATAAATTTTTTCCTTTTTGATGTTCTCACTTTAAAAAATTTATATTATTTTGCACTTATTTTTCAGGAAAATGTCTATTCTTTCTAGAAGATTTAATTTTTAATACAACGTATGTTATTGTATTGTCCAGCAACGCGGGCAGGGTTACTCTAGTATTATATAATCTGATGTAGTGAATCGTATTCAATAAGAACTCGGTTTCGAATTCTTTGATCATACGTTGTTTTGCATTTTAGGTGACTATATGTAAAAATTGCTTACACAAGGACAGTTTTTTTGCGACTGTTTTCTTTCATTAGTCGCATCTGCGCTGCACACGTAATTCTGCGTTTATATTTTTTTATGTGAAGCTAAAAACTTAATTCACAAAAAAAAAACAAGCCAACGAAACTCGAACTGGATCGTGATTAAATTTACAAATAAATGAGATTTTATTTTATTATTCTTCTTTTTTTTGTTAATTAATATTATACTTTACACATACATTGAATACTTTATCAGACAACAACACGACAATTAATATTTAGAGTACAATGCTTGGATGAACTTTATTAAATCATGCATTTCAATGAAATTAAATAAATAAATAAATCTAATTTCATACTTTTAGAATTGGTTTTTGATTCCTGTTTATTTCTATTTGATTTCATGTTATATCACTGTTTTTATAGTTTCTATTTGGCGTCAGATTTAGTTTAGTTTAATTCTAGCTTCTAGCGACAACCTGATATTTTGACCAATAATAATTCCTATTTAATTTATTACAAATGTTAAAGTTTACTGTAGATGTTATGATCGGCTGATTCCAAACGAGATCCGATTTAATTTGTGTAAAACAATGATCTGGATGTATTTTTTGGCAAATCTCTAGAAGCTTGGATTTGGAGCGTACTTTATATATCTTTAATTTACATTGAATACTAAAGCAATCCGAAAACTTATATATGTATGTAATAAATAATAATTAATAGTAAATTTTCAATTGATTTTGATTGGACAAATTTTGTTTTTGTTTTTATCAAGTCGCCTTTCAACTAGAATTAAGTCACCCACTCAACTTATATATTTTTTTTTATAATTCATACTTTACATAAAATGTATTTTTTAAAAAAATAAGCTAGTAGTAAATCATTATTTTGTACATAGTAAAAAATAGGATGCGCTTTCTGGAAGCTTCTGAAACCTCATTTCAAGTGTTTCCATCAACTGTAACACGATTTTTTATATTCAGCTTAATACTAATAATAATCTTCTTTTGCAACATAAAATATCATTGTTTGTTGTTTGCTTCAAGCAAAAATTATTCATAATAATTTTTTAATACCATTTGTGTACATTTTAATATATTGTAATTTGAATATCATTATTTTATTTCCACATCTTTTTGTTTATAATGTTGGCTTTCAGTATATTTTCTGCCTTTTTGTGGTAAATTATATAAAAAAAAAGTATATATACAATTTATTGGCCAGCGTGTGTCTTTGTATACAATTCTACACACTCGAGAAGATTAACCAAATAAAACCATTTCTAAATACAAAATACAAATTCCTGTTAACTTATTTTTTTAAAAGCGTTGAAAGGGTATTCGGTGGAGCAACGGCGGCGACTTGCACAAACTCTATTTGCTTTTACGTTTCAAGGCCACGTTGACGGCGCTTAATGCGGGCATACGGGCCCACTTCCGGATCCATGATAAAGTCGTACAACACTCGCGTCCAGCTCGTGTGCTGTGGCATTGTATCGTAAAATTCGGGTGCTATCTTCTTCACCTCTGGTAGCCGAGATCCAGGCACCGCTGGGAAATCATGATGTTCATTATGATAGCCCACATTGAAGGTGATCCAATTGAGTGGCCCATAATAGGAGTAGGTCTCGAAACCTTTGGCAAACATATAGTGCTCGGAAATAAAGTGTCCGGCCACAGGATGAAGACCCATGGCAAGGATGGAGCCCAGCAGAAGATACGCCATCGCCCTCCAACCGAAATAGTATACAACCAACGTGTTGAAGATCAGCTGTACCACCGTATTGACGAGCTCAAGACGTGTTGGAGGCTTTGGATTAATGATCAGCGGGCGGAAGATATAAAAGAAAGGCTGCAAAACGACCCAGCACAATTTTCCGAGTGTGGTGTCGAAGAGTTTCGCTTCAAGGAGAGTCGGAATATCTGTGTCGATCGCATCATCACCTTGGTATCTAGAAAAATAAAATAAAAAGAAATAGAAATAAAGTAGAGGCAAACGACTATAGAAGAAAACAACATACATACATCTTTGCAGAAGTTGTATTTTATAATAAGTACATTTTTGAATTTTATTCATTTATAATAAGGCTCACTATTAGAGCCGTATTTGTAGATTGTATAGATATAGATTGATATAGAATGATTGTAATAATCGGCCTCGAAGACGAAATAATAATGATAAATCTCGAAGACGAAATCTCCATCTGGAAAATAGCTTTATTTAAAGGGGTTTTTGGAACCATCCTTTAGCCAACCAAAGCTCTGTTCTCTGTGAAAAGTATTCCTGTATTCCAGGGATATATACCCTTAGCCGAAATGCAGTTATAATGCATTCTTTTACATATATATATTGGGAGGAAAACGTTCGAATTTGGTCAAGAAAAAATCCTGTTTCACCAGGATAACGCTCGGGTTCACACGTGCATGGCCGCAATGTCAATTTTGAACGAATTGAAGTTTGAATTGCTTTCACACCCGCCCTATTCGCCAGATCACAGCGACTGTTTCCTAATTTGAGAAAAATTTCTCGGAGAAAAAACTTCTTTATAAATTTACTGCAAACACGTTTTTTATAAATATGTACACAAGTGTGTATGTATATATTTAATAAAAACGTAACGTACAGTACATACAATCATATATACATATTTACATAATTTATTATACAAACGTATTACGAAATCAATAATTTTAAAAGTTCCACTTTCAATTTATTTTAGCGGAATCGTAGAATACAAAAACAACATGAAATCTTTAATGACCGTATAAAAGACGACAGACACGCTACTGCTAACAATAGAAAGTTTAGAAATGTTGAATTTATCTATTCACTCACTAAGTAGTTGTAACACACTCCCTCACAGTATCTCTTACACACGTACACACAGTATTCTTTATTTAAATTACTATTATCAATTTTCATTGAATCGCATGACATGAAATGCGTCATCGTCATCAGATGAAAAACTGTACTAATACAAATCAAACGAATGTGAGACTCACCGATGGTGCTCCAGATGATACTTTCGAAATGATATGGACATGGGCAAGCCAATTGGAAGATTACAGAAAAAACCTAGCAGTCGATTATGCATGGGGCGGCTGTGCCCAAAAGCTAGATTGTGCGAAATCTCATGCACGGCCAGCATTAGGGAATGATTGATGATGCCACCGAAGCAATACGCGGCCAATAGCAACATTGGCCACGACAGGTCCTTGACCACGAATAGCGCTAGTATTTGTGTGACCACCATAGCGCCAGCGATCCACTTGAAATTCGGATCACAGCCGAAGAGTTTTTTGATTTGTGGATACTTTTCCATTATGATTTTGCGACGCGAGGCATGCGGCTCCTCTGTATAAACCCACTCGAAATCTGTGCGTGAAACTTTCTGACCCATGTTCTTGCAAGTCTTTAAGTAAATCAGTTTTTTAATATGTTCGGCTTCTTTATATCATCAACAATCTTTGGCAATTGCATTTCCACTTAGATTCAGATGGAAGCCCTACTCTTTCTCCGGTTCTACTTCACCGACCGCAAGCACTTCCGATCAGAGATAATGAGATGGGAAACTCTTTTCCCGCCAATAAATGTGTCAAAATAAAACGAAAATTTATTACACGTATAGTATCCGTGTTATTCACCATAAGACGTCATGGTTTTATGACATTTTAAATGACGTTTCGTTCATTTACAGAAGTTTTTGAAGGAATCGGGCAAGCATTTTTGTTTATTGAATTAAATTGAATTAATAAGCGCATTAAATTAATAGATATTAAAATAAATTGTGTATAAAAGTGTGTGCGTGGTACGAAAACAGTTCCAAGGCAGTATATTTATAATTGACTAGCTATCGACATCGCTATTGAACAGACGAAAATATTGATGATTGAGATCCACGATTGTGTGTAAAATAATATTAACCAAGCTGATATTCGAGTGATGACAATTATCGGAGAAAGCAGGCCAGTGCTAACAATCCATTGCTACCGTGTGAAGTTTTGTTAGGCGAAATATCATCGGTTCTAAAAAAAAGAACAAGTAAAACCACATTGACAAGGAGAAGTAAATTAAATGCAAAGGTTGCATTTGTGATGAAGATCGACGAGTGCCAAGAGTTTACTTAATTGTATAACAACATCAACAGCTCAGTGTACTGCAAGTGTGAAGTGAATTCCGTAAGTTGAAATTATTTGTTTATAATAGATATTTGTAGTGGAAACGTGAAGCAAATTCAATATTATTAAAATGTTTTTAATACAATAGTTGTTTCTTATCCACTTAGCAATGATTGGAAACTATTGTGGCATCTTGTCTAAGGCATATACCAAGCGACCAAGAAGAAGAACGTCTCGAAGGAATCGCAAGATGGATTGCTACAGTCGAACGAAGTGTTCATCTAATGCGGAGTAAGGAAGAGAACAAGGTAATAGTTAAACATGTACAATTAAAAACAGGGTAATTGTCTGAAATGTGATCAGATTTCATTTATCTACTTATTTCAGAATATATGTGCAGTTAACAAGAGCTGTCCAGAGAAAGGTGAGAATTTGTATTGAGAAGTGACCTCCGCCAAAGACCACATCAATGTCCTTGACATTGACACTTGTTCCTGTCCATAACACGACAACCGTTGCAGTAAAAGTTACGGAATGCATTTAACTTTTATTTATTACAATTAAAATTTATTATATTACAATTAATCTTAAGCATAAAAGAAATAAACGAAGAAGTAAATGTTGTAATTAAAATGCAATTGTGGCGAATGTTGTGTGCGTTTATTCGAAAATAAAGGCTAAAGCAAAGGGTTATAGAAACTAAAACAATAAATAAATAAAAAACGCATATGTGTTAGTATTTGTATGTGGTTTTTTTGTAATATAAAAATACTTTGAGCTTCATTCATCAACAAATTTTTCTGAAATAGAGAAAAAAACATCAAAACAAACAAAATGTTGCTTGAATTAAAAAATTTAGTTGAGGTGAAAAATTTAATGACGTCACGAAACAGCGTTTCTATTCACATTACCAAATTTAATTATAAATGTACGAAGTTGCGTAAAAGGGGATGTAGGAAAAACTGCACTTAAATAAAATGAAAAATTTGTTGATAAAATGAAAAGGAAAGCTTAATTACAACAATGGTTAATAAATTAGGCATACATATATGAACGTACTAGTGTATCTTTCAACTAAAAAAAACAACTTCTTGGTTAAACCGTAGCACACTAGCAGCAGTACTTAAGTACCAAAGTGAACAAAAAAGGTTTGAAGTTTGCAAACCAGAAAATCGAATGTAATAATGAGGTGAATTAAATATGTAGATATGCCAACACCAACTTTCATTTGCCTATATATTTACATAAATTTAACAACCTATTTACTTTTCGTGTTTTTTAGGTTATATATTTCTAAATCTTTTTGACAAGCATTTTTTGTAACTATTGAGATTGAAAGTGCAAATTAAGTAAAACAAATATGTTTACAAATGAGTAAAACAATACAATATGTGTATAACTTCTTTCAATTTTCCAATATTCCAGATCTTAAGAAAATCTTTTCTCAGTAATCCAAACTAATTTGTTGTAGTTGAGAGTTTATTAAACATAAAAGACATGTTTTAAATTTCGATTAAAAGTAAAGTATATTAAAACGGTGCTGTTTAACAAAATATTTGGCTTTTCGCACTTAATTTTATTTTTTACAAGCGTGAAATTGTTTAGATAATATTTAAATTAAAATATATCGTATTTTACATTCAATGTACATATAACATTCTACATTACAAATTGAAGTTATCACTCGATTATTAAGTGCGAATGATTGTTAAGTAGTGTATTTGTAAATATCTAACTTTCATAAGCTCATTCATTGATTTGAGTATATAAGTAAATTGGTATCTCAAAACAAAAGGGTCTGACAAATGTCAAACGTGCTGTATAAATTAAAAACTGAACACTTTGTTTGGGTCTAATGGTGGTGGGTTGCTAAGCAAAATTTATTTGTTTGGGTCTAATGGTGGTGAGTTGCTAAGCAAAAACGTCATCAATTATCGAGTTTTCACAAATACTACCATACAATTACACAACCACGAATACACGATTTGACAACCAGAGTTGCATTTTTTAGAAGTTTCCTATCTCATTATCTCTGCTTCCGATTTTTTACACACTGTCAAAATGTCAGAAATTAGCGGTGACCAAATTTAGGGCTGTCAATTTTACGTTTGTGTTTCTGTGAAAGTGTGCACAATTTTGACAATTCGGCGTTACTACAAGCCGAACAATTGAAATATTATACAAATGGTGGGAGATACTGATGTTGTCTTATTTTTATTTACGTGACTGGCAAGCTTATAATGGAAAGTTACACGCGTTCCATGATTTTATGAATATTAGTTTCCACCCAGTGAAAAAATTTTAATTTCAATACTGATGTTATAACACTCAATTTTCCTAACTTCATTGCCTTCCATGACCAACATGCAGTAAAAAAACTCTGAAATATATTGGGATAACAGCTGATTTATTAAAACTATGTGCAGATAGCCATTGTCAGGTGGTTTATACGAGTACCTGGTCGAGTGGAACCTAAATTCTGCTGATTTGTATAATACAGAATATTAAACCTACTCAATTTATTGAACTATGTATTTTTGGCATAAATGCTGTTACATCACCGCTTCTAGTCTTGCCATGGCTGTTGGTAAATCATAGCTAACCGTAGGTTGATATGTCGGTGTTTGACGAGGCAGCTTCGGAGGACGACGTTCATCGATTTGTCGTTTCGGTATCGCGCCAGTAGAGTTCGTTGGCTGCGCTGCCGCAGTCGTTCGCGCATCGTTTGCAGTGGGCATCATTATAGTTCTCCACAGATCGATAAAGGACGCATCTTCCTGCCGTGCTGTCTCCTCTTTTTCCTTTGGCATATCTATGTATTTTAAGGGTGTATGGTACTTAACCAATTTAATTTGCGGTGACGATCGGTTTAAATCGAACTGTACTTGACGTCTCTTTGCACTTTTTATTCGTCTATCTTGCCTTGACATCACTTGGTGTGCCTAGCAGACCGTAACCAGTTCGGCAAAAAAATAAATATCTGAAAACTTTTGGCGCAACTAAATTCGTTGTGACCAATTTCCTTTTTAGTATGAAAATCTAATCAAATACCAACTAATTCTTAAACCGTATGCGGTGAATGACAGTGATGTGGAATGATTTACTTAAACCTTAATACCTTCTACCAAAACTAATGACTACAAAAGATTTTTAATAAAATTCAATTAAATTTACCAAAACATAAAATACAATAAAAATAAATACAAATCTTAATTGCGATTCTCTGGAGAAAGCTAAAGTAATGTAATACAATAGTAAGTATATCATATTATACACCATTTTAAAGGCAAAAGAATAAGCTTTCCATAACTGTAATTTGTTTTATACCTTAATGTGTCCGTTTTGAAGAAAAAAATTGTTATTTCAAGGTCAACTTGTCACATTTTTCTAAAAATCAATATAACTCATTAACTGCTACCTTATGGAAGAAATGTATAGTACATAAATGAAAGATATTAAAAATACCTTTCCAATAGTATGTCGTTTGTTCCGCTAGCTCACTTAGTCTATGAGATAAGTGCCTTTTATTAGCACCATTTATTTGACCTTCAAACGTTCATAAATCCAAGATGGCTGACCAGCCCCCGAAAAAACATGGCCACCTCCGGTTATAACGGTCTCAAATAAGGGTAAAAAAAAAGAAGAAAAAAAATCTGAGCTTGGCAGCTGTTCTGCATTTGTTCCAAATTTACATATGTCGCGTTTAGTTTAGGAGTTCACATCATAATTTAAAGCGCGATATCTTTCTACCGATTAAATTTGTGTCGTTTGGAAAGGTTTTCTTCTATATAACGAACATTTTTGCGACTACTGCCGTAATTATGGAGAAAAATCAACTTTCTCAAAAAATTATATCTATAAATACGCAGTTTTACAAAAAATATGTGTCTCTCTTAAATGACAATAATGACATAAATTTGAATTATATATTCCATCCCATTGCGTTTCTTTTATATCCCATCATCTCACCTTACCAACGGTATATAATATGTTTGGCAATCTCAAATGTTTCTGGCAAAATTGATCATATTTGGTTTGAAAAATTTGCCTCTCTACATCTGGACATTTCTCCATATCCCATTTGAGGGAGTCTTGGGGTCGGTCTAAAAATACTATTTTACTCAATTTATCATAAAGTTTTGGGTTGTTTTTAGACATTTAATTGATATGGATTAGATTTTTATTAGAAAACTAGCTGACCCGGCAAATGATGTTCTGCCATATAAATTATTTCTGATTGGTTCTATGAACAACGAAGGCACGCCTTGTCAATTATTTATAATTTTTATATCAAGGTCTCTCAAGGCAGAGAGGCACGCACCACACTCACAACAGTCAGCACGCCGAGCTATGTGTGTATGTATGTATGTCTGGCTGTCTGTCCGTTTTACAACGCCCACATATATAACACCTACTTCTCCCACTTCTACTGTTTGAAATACGAACGATTTGGATACTGTTCACATAAAAATATTAAAATCGGGATTAAAAAAGTGGGAGGTGGGGGTAGGTGGCTGAAATATACTTTAGGACCTATTATATATTCATATCTACCAAATATACATAGAAAATTTCATAAAAATCGACTGAGCCGTTTGGAAGGAGTTCGAACAGAAACACCGTGACACGAGATTTTTATATATATAGACAAGTTCCTTTCGTTTCATACATTGCCAATTGTTCTGTTTTTTCTACAGTTTTTTTAATTTGACAGTATTTTGTGTGCTTACAATTGCTGTCCTCAGAATCTCCATAACTACACCAAGGTAGGCAACTAACTCGATTCTTAGGCCGATTCGACATGTAATCGGCGCATAATTTCTCCGCTAACTTTTGAAGAAACTTAAATCTGGATAGCTTTTTTCCAGTGACTTCCTTATAAATTACCCACGCGCTTATCCCTGCCAAATCCAAATTGTTCTGAAAATAATGTATAGGCGTCTCAACGTCTAGTAGAGGTTCGCGTTGTATACTTCTTCGACATTTGATCGAAAATTTTATTAATTCGGGGGTCCTTTTGTTATTTTCTAAAATTTTTACATTCGGATGTACTGAACCTAGCATCAGAACATTTTCTTTTTCGATTTTCCTTGATACAAAGTCAAGGTCAGATCTCCACTTTTGTAAATCTTCGTGTCATAAAGATTTCCTCTCATAGATTTCAATTGCACAGACACTTCTCTTCTAACTTTATTCAATCTACCAACTATGTTGGTTTTTTAGCTTGGAGTTGTTTTGCTAAGTTTACCGAAGTAAAAAATATCATACAATATACGAGTACCAATGAAGGACTGAAGTTCTGGTACGGATATATGCCAATCTTCATTTGCGCTCTTAGCCTCAGCGACTGTACACTTTTGAATATGCTTCAGCATATGTATAATTGTCAAACAATAAAAGCAAAGTACATACTTAGCGGGCTGCCTAAGGTAACATAACTTTTAGCATGAGCAGTTACACCGGGCACATCTTTTAAAATATTCTGTTGAGGAAATCGACCCGAAAAATTAAAATTAGGCCGTATTTCCGGCCAAATTGTACCGTCAGGAGCAGTAAAATTCTCACAACTATTCGCCGATTGAACTTCTAACGGCTGATCTACATAATTTCTCTTCGTTCAGTTTCTCTTCACTCAATTGAATCAAAACGAGACGACGGCTGCTAGTCGACGGTTCACAAGAACCATCTACTTTCACTTTTTTCTTCAAACAAATTTTCAGAATCACTTATTTTATAATCACTATCATTAGAGTCCTCAGCCCTTATCTCTCCTTTCGATTCATTTTCTGGCTGCCCATTCATAAATTATAGAATTTCTTCACTTGTGAGACTTTTTCGCGACATGTCAATAATTTTTTTAAACACACACCTGAATCAACTGAAGGTAAACAAAGGAATGCAAATGTACTTCGCGAACTTTCAGCGCTTATTCATCCAACGAATTATTATCGAAAGAATTCCATATTTATCAGGGAACTTATTTCATTTAACATTGCAGAATGCCAAAATTTGATCATTCACGTTCAGAAAAGTTCAAAAATATTTAAAACAGTCATAACAATAAAAAGTGTTTGGTCGAACATGAATTTAATTTGGAAACCAAAATCAGTAGTGCGGTTTATTATCTTAATTACACGCAAAACCCAAAATTTCGAACCAGGAGTCAAAATGACTCCATCGGTATACAAAGGTAAAAAAGAATTTTTACTATCCATTTTTTTTGTGTAGGGCCATTTCCATTATCACGACCTATTTCTATATAAGAATCATTAAAAGTCACCAAATTGCAAGCTTATCGGTGAATAATTACGTGATTGACAACGATAAGTAAGCCCAAAAGGAGTCAAAATGACTCCATCGGTACATCTAGTGTTAAGGGTTCATTATAACAATTGTCACAAACATACATACGTATTTATATATGTAAATAATTTGCATAAATGCTGTAGGAATTGGAATTATTCCTTTATGTTAGATTCTTACGAGTTTCTTCTATTTCATCTGGTTATCTCGCCTTCTTCTTTATCCGCCCTTAATTATTTTCATAATATGGTACATAAACTGAATGTATGTATGCACAAACATATGTATACTTAGTCTTAAATCTAGAATTAAATTAAATAATTACTTTTAAAATAAATGGTAAAATTTAAATATTATATAATATTGTGTGCACCTCCCGCAGATAATGATCAAAATCTGTTTTGTTAATTTTACTATAGATTAGCAAAACAACAATTTTTCTTTCACAGAAACCCATTATACGGTAAATACCGAAACCTACAAAAGCAACGAAGATTCATTAAAGTGACGCCGTTTAAGTTTTTAGTTACTCGCTTTTTTAACTAGTTAAAGATCAACTTCGTTACTTCAACGTTAACGACCCGAAGTAACTTCGTTGCATTAACGAAAACGATCAGAGTAACAATCTTACTTTCGTTACTTTAACGATAACGATCAGAACAACGATCCTACTTTCGTTATTTTAACGTTAACGACAAAGAAACTTCGTTACTTTAACGATAACGATCAGAGTAACGATCTTATCTGTTGCGGGCGATAACTTCGAAGAAATAAAAATATGACATCCAAAACGGCAACCAGATTGTAGATATGAGAAAAAGGCAACGACAGTACAGAAATCGAACAGAACATTGTGTCGGCAAAGCAGGGCATTTGGTTCAGTTTACAAGTGGTGGTGGAGACAATTCGGAGTACCATCTCTGAAACCAAAATTAGTTTAAAAATAGTTGGAGGTGCTTGACAATATAACGGTAACCAAAGCTGTGTATGCAATTTACAAACTTCGAACCAGTCAAAGCTCAAGTGCACGGTCTGTTCGATTACTGAAGCCAAGGAATACGCGTGGTCCGCGGAAGAAGTCTGGAAACGGAACAGTAGAACAATTAAAATTCAAGTGACGTAATATGGTGCTTTAAATAAAGTAAAGCCAGAAAGTCACTAAATATATAAATAAAGCCATAAAAACATTAGTGCAGATAATGTGGAAGACAACACGCCGGAATTCGGGTAAAAACGTTCTAAAATTTAGTTTCGTCTAGTATTAAGGGAATTTCATCCCGGGATTACTATTCCCGGCATCACTAGTCTCAGCATCGCAAACTACGGCATCACTCATCCTATCGTACGTGCCCAAATACTTACCACGGCGTGGGGATCATATCGTTGAACGGCTAAAGCGGCTTTCACACAGTACGATTTGTTGTACAACTTGCTGCTTTTAGAAATCGTACGATAAATAACGGAATTGCATTGTCAAGCATTCACACGTTCAAGCAAGTTGTACGATTTCATTTTTTCGTTGCTGTCGACTGATAAACATCAGCGAAATTGACAGCGCAATTCTGGCAGCCATAATAATTGATGAGGTTATTGAGGTTGATGAAGGAGAAGAGGAAAGAAAAGAAAAGAGAAGGAAAAGATTATGGAAAAAAGAATGAAAAATCTCATCAAAGAATGGAAAAAAGAAAAAAAACATTTTTACACACACTCGCTTGGCAAAAAAATGGAGTTAACTTGCCCAGATGCCTTCAAATTTTTTTTTATTATTTCTTAATTTTTTTTTATTCTTTCCTATAGCATGTTCTAAAGTTGTTAATTTCTTTGTCTTTCAAATGTTTCTTTTTATATTCATCGCTCTTCACTTTCCATAGTTCCGCCCTGTGACAGTACTGTCACAGGTATAAAAACCCGTGACTCGTGACAAGGCATTCACTATAAAACGAGTGCGCAAAAACGTGCTAGATGCATTCAAAATAACGGCATTAATTTAGATCTGCTTTGGTTTCGTTCGCTTTTGCTATAAGAACGAAGTGAAGCTATGAACATTCGTTAACTTTAAAAGCATTCATATTTTACAGAAGTATGAATTAATACAGACACCAATTTTAAGAAATTGAAACTACTGATATGTATATATCTATTTTATATGCAAAAAACATTCTTGTATTAATATTTTATTACCAAAATCATATTTGTATTTTTTCAAAATAATGAAGGTAAAATCGTATTGAAAGTGTAACATGTTATTAAGTTCATTCCGTATTTTACAATACGCATTTTTAAAATTTGTATTTGAGCTGCATGTTCATAGTCTAAGGTAGAAAAAACAATTGCTACCTAGATATTTACACATAGAAACTTTCATTAATGTCTTCAGTAGTATCCAAAATATCGAGTAAAACACGTAATTCCACAAAATCCAGACAGAAAATCCCTGATTGCGACAAATTGCAAAAAACGGCATCACTGCTTCTAGTTGGGACAATAACTCGTTCTAACAATAACGAAACGCTAGAGCAGCAAACTGTGACTCGTGATTTCATTTCAATGAAATCACAGTTCGTTAATTATCGTTCCGCTGTACCTGTGACGGCGTGTCACAGGTTCGGAGCGTTTTCAATCGCCTCTGTGACTCGTGATTTTGTGTACCTGTGACAAAATCACAGGTCGTGAAATATCGCTCAGCTCTACTTCGAGTACATTTTTCAAATGACGTTTGCACCGAGTCCTTTTGCCTGCGTTCACACGATCAAGCAAGTCGTCAAGCAGGCAAGTTAGATGTCAAAAATCAAAATCGTTTGATTTTCATACAACTTGACCCTCAATTTGTAGTATGGAGCGTTTACACATACTACAAGTCGTCAAGCATTACCAAGTTGTACAACAAATCGTACTGTATGAAAGCCGCTTTAAGAAAACTCAGTCGAACCCTGCCAAACAGCTAAGTGAAATTATGAGTAGTATAATGGTTTGAGTCTGCGGACACGCGTAAAAGAAAATTAAAATTGCCAAAAGGTGGCGCTAAAGAAAAGTAAAAAAACGAATAACTGAATAAGCAGAATTCGTTAATAATTCTCTGCAGATACAAGATTTTTAATTTCTTTATAAATATTAATGTAACAGAAAAAAATCGAATATTTTTAAGGTTTATTATATATATGTATAAGTGTAGTGATTCTTTAAATAATTTGTAAGACTTTAGCCGGTATCTCGAGTAGCGACGACGTGTGTCCGTCTTTGTCCTAGTTGGGGAAAACAACTCTAGAGAGCTCTCTCGATTGACACCTTAAGTGTATAAGTTCGAAAGCGTCAACTTCATAACCTCCCTGGCGTCAAAGAAGTAGAAGGCCCAAAATGAATACGCCAGACGCTTGTCGAAATTTGTTTAAATGTTAACTACTTCTAATTTTGTTATTCAACTTTTGCTTTACGATTGAGTTCATATATTCATATAATGAATAAATAAATTCATATCTATATACATATATAAAAATAAGTTGTAAGTTGTGTTAGTAATTGATGTTCTCTGGAATGCGTGAACCGATTTTGTTTCTGCAAAGTTCATATGAAAGGTGACGTCAATACCAAGGTTTTTATTTTTAAACAGTCTCTTTATGTGTATTGGTTCATGAGTTATAGCTATTAATTTAATTTATTATGCACAGCAATGAGCTTTCTTATACTATGTTAACTTAACGGATATTTCAAACATTAAATCAAACAGCTAATATATACATGTAATACTGTCATGGACTTTTTCTCCAAGGTCGCTAGCTTTTGAGTGCATGCTATGACTGACATTTCATGATCAGCTGATCTATTTGTATTCTTAACTAGCGAACCCCCTGCACCAGGGAAAGGACCTCCAGGAGTGGTGAGGGATAGTAAAAATCTTTATCTTGCCGTCGATGGCGCTAGGATCCCATTCAAAACTCACATTAAATACTTAGGTATAAATTTCAATAACCTTTTCAAATTTAATAATCATGCAAGGTCTACATTGACTAAAGCCAAGCGTGTTGCAGGATTGCTAGCGCCGTATTTTAGATCCAATAGCGGTCTCTCAAGAGAAACCAAGCTGTTGTTCTACAAAACCCTAATAAGACCAGTTGTGACCTATGCCTTCCCGTGCTGGTTTTCGTTCTCACCGTCGGTGGCAAGAGAGCTTGAAGTGTTTGAAAGACAAATTCTGCGCTTATGTATTAACAAACATTTCCAATCTTTTAACAAAAAATATGCGAACAGCTACATCTACGATAAGTCCGGAGTTGAACCCCTAATGAGATACTCCTTAAGAGCTATGAAAAAATCCGTAACAAATTTACGCTATATAGATAATGATCTTGTAAGTAGTATGTTTTTTTCTCTATCCAGAGAGCCTTGGAATATGGCAAATTATTTATATCCTTTGTGTATAGACTCAATTGACTTAGATTCTATATTAGCAGGTAATGACCAATCTGCTTTAGTTCCTTTGTTTTACCAGAATAGTTCATCTTGCCAAAATAGAGGATAATTTTCCTTTTACTGTAATGTAATGTGATTTTATATAAAACTAGCGGACCCGGCGAACTTCGCCTCGCCCCAATTTTAAGCCTTCAGACAAACTTTAGAGTAATAATACAACACAAATATTTAAATTTTCAATGTAATTTATTTGAATGGAATCAGTAGAGATCGATTTGATGAACAATGTTTTTCGATTTGTTTTCCGGCGCAAAAACAAATAACGAAGACGGTTTCCCAACACGCGAACATGCAACGTACAGCTGACCGTGCGAAAAACAGGGAAATCCGAGATTAATCCCACAGATTTCTAGTGATTGGCCTTGCGATTTATTGATTGTCATCGCAAATGCCAATCGAACGGGGAACTGTATTCGCTTGAATTGGAATGGAAGGTCAGTTGGAATAATGGGAATTTGTGGGAAAAGGGCTTCCTCTCCTTTGAATTTGCCCTTGATGATTGTCGCCTGATTCATTAGCTTTTTGACGGACAACCGCGTACCGTTGCACAATTTTGGAGGATTGAGATTCCGCAACATGATTATGATCGATCCCACCTTCAGCTGTAAATTATGCAGCGGAGTTCCTCGCTTGATATAGCGAGTTCAAAAATTCCGTCGGGTAGTTGGTCGCTTCATTTTCGTCGGTCACGCAGTTAACAGATTTGTACGTATGCAGTTGTCCTGCGATTTGACTTTGAATAAAATTTCATACAAAAACTCGATTTTCGATTTTTCCAATTTTTCGACTTTTCCGGAGGGATTTTCCAAAATTTTCTTCCGTAAAAACCTTCTCCTCGAAAATACGAACAACTGACAAAAAGCTTTACAGAAATCGGCCCAGCCGTTCTCATTTTATGAATTACTATACATTTTTTACACCATTTTTATATATATAGATATAGATAATATATTAATTGTTGTAGACTTTAAGTGCCTTACCAAACACAAAATAACTTAATCTAATATTACGAAAGAGGTATATACCTCTGTAATAGTCTTATTTCAAGTATATTACCTGATGTACCTTATTATTATTCTAAGTCAAATAGCTATTAAGCTTCCAATAATTATAAGAACACTTGCAAAGCTCCGGGAGCAAGAGCTTTATATAAAACTCAACGAGAAGATCTTATATCTTAATTAATAAATAAACTCGTGAAATTATACTATTGGTTAAAATACTACGAAATATCATTCACAAGGCAAAACTTTACAGCGCTGGGAGTTGCCAAACTTGTAAACATGCATAGTTTAAGTTATATATATTTACTAGCTTAACTACCCGGCATTGCGCGGGAAATAAAATATTATTTTACAATACTACATTGTATTTTTAATTTGGTAAGTTTTTATTTATGTTTTTTGTGTTTATTTTAATTTTACAATTATGTCCTTTTTCGGACCTTTAGAGGATGAATTTTGAAAAATGCTGAAAATGGTTTTTAGGCATTTATACGCGTGATATTTTCGTGAGAAAAGAAAATCCGTATTTGATGGCTAACAAAAGAGTGTTGTGTTTGTCCTTTTTGAAGTCCTTAGAAGTAAAATTTTCGAAAAATCCTTTCTTCTCCCTTGTATACATCATAAAAAAACCTCTGTACAAAATATTCATGCTTCGTTTTATTTTATTATGTCATTGGGTGTACTTTTACCAAATGATGTCCTTTTTTGGACCTTTAGAGGATGAATTTTGAAAAATCCTGAAAATGGTTTTTAGGCATTTCTACGCGGGATGTTTTCGTGAAAAAAGAAAATCCATATTTGATGGCTAACAAAAGAGTTATGTGTTTGTCCTTTTTGAAGTCCTTAGAAGTAAAATTGTCGAAAAATCCTTTCTTCTCCCTTGTATACATCATGAAAGAAACCTCCGTTCAAAATTTGACCTTTGTAGATCCAAGGGTTTACCCTGTGCAAAGAAAAAATTCTCTGTATGTCCTTTTTGAAGTCCTTAGAAGTAACATTTCGAAAAATCCTTTCTTATTTGACGTATACATCATAAAAGAAACCTATGTGCAAAATTTCACCGTTCTAGGTCCAAGGGTTTAGCCTGTGCGTTGATGGGAAGTGAGTCAGGCCTTTCATTTTTATATACATATATATGTAGATTGTATAAGTAAGTTGTCATCGTCTCAATAAAGTTGAATTGAATTGAACCCCCTGCACACTTCGTAGTGCAAAAAAGAAAATAAAGAAATCAATTCGAATTCATCTGGAACGGCAAAATTATTGATACGTTGCGGTATCATTATTTGGGATGAATGCACTATGGCGAATAAGAAATCTGTTGAAGCTTTGGAAAGAACAATGAAAAATCTCCGAGATAATTCAGAGTTGTTTGAATTGTTTGAATGTGTTTTCACTAACATAGCACAACAATATATTATACATGCCATGCACTGTTGAGTGACAGAGCAATTTTAGCGGCAAAGAACAAAGATGTTACTGAATTAAACATGGCTATACAATCAAAGATTCCTGGCGAATTGGTGTCGTACAAGTCTGTGGATACTGTTACCAATGAAGAAGATGTTGTGAATTATCCAACAGAATTTTTGAATTCCTTAGACTTATAAGGATTGCCTCCGCATAATCTCCAATTGAAAGTTGGAGCCACTATTATTATGCTTCGCAATATCAATCAACACCGTTTGTGTAATGGTACAAGACTTGCTATTAAAAGGTTGATGGCTTATGTAATTGAAGCTACTATTTTAACTGGAAAATTCAAAGGCGAAGATGTATTCATTCCACGCATCCCAATGATTTCGTCTGATATGCCATTTGAATTTAAACGACTTCAGTTTCCTGTTCGCCTTGCGTTTGCGATTAGAAGTCCAATCCTTAGGAATTTGTGGAGTGAATTTAGAGTATCCAGTTTTCTCACATGGACAGTTGTATGTAGCCTATTCGCGCGTTGGCAAACCATCGGTTTTGTATATTTACACCGAAAATGGAAAACAACAAATGTTGTTTACCACAGAGCATTAAAATAAAAGCAATTTATCACTGATATAAATGAATTCGAATTGATTTCTTTATTTTCTTTTTTGCACTACGAAGTGTGCAGGGGTTTCGCTAGTATTCATATAAAATTAAATTGAAAATGAATTGAATTAATTGATATAAAATTTATTAAATGTATTAAAGTTTTATTAAATAAAAGAGATAATATAATGTATTAACTACAGTAAAAACATTTTATATTATATTATAAACATTTTATAAACATTTCATACATATTAAATAAAAGAGATAATACAGTAAAAATATTTCATTAATTTAAAAAGTTATCCAATTTTTCAGACACTAATTGAAATACAGCAATCTCAATTTCACTGGATTCGAAGAAAAGAAGGACGCTGCTTTTGGGAAGCTCCTTAGTAGACAACTTCTCGAATATCTTTCATGAAGTCATTTCCAATATTTCGTTGAATTTTTCATGTATTGGCGCTGCAGACCTGGGTCTTTTCGCACTTGAGCTCTGCTTTGAAGTTGACGCACATGGTGACTCCAGAGATGTAAAATCTTCTGGCAGTGCAACCTCCGGGATGCTGTCCAAATTTCCTATAGTGCTATGGGAAGAAGGAATCAGTTATTTAATTTAGATTAAAAAAATTTCACACTAACCATCTACTGCGCGGAATGTCGTCTAGGAAAGCGAAAAGGTGCACTTCTTGAACGATTTTCAGCAACGCACCGTTGCTTTAACTTCCGATACGTATCCCTCAGACTTTTCCACCTTTTTTTACACAATTCATCTAAAGAACAACGTTGATCACTCATTTGACATCGAATTAGAAGAATATAAACTTACCTGAGACAGCTAGTTTTTCGGAAATTGCATATGTCAAAAACATGCAAGGTTTATAGAATAAAAGGTTACGCCAGTAAACAAAGAAAAGTGGTCTCGTTCTGCGCATCTACGTCAATAAGTATTTCTAAAATCACTAGGGTCACTACACACGGTACAGATGCCAAACTTGAAAAGTCGTATGAACAAAAGTTGGACAGGTTTAATGTTACTCGAACGGTTCGATTTTGTTGTTGCTTTTTTGTTGTTGTAATTTTATGCGGTAACTTAAACAAAAGCAACATTTCTTGTTGTTCTCGTATGTTTTCAGAGTTACAACCCTTTGAAATTTAGAAATTACGAGAGTTATCTCTTCAATTATACAAAATACATACATGTTCTTCGTATCGTTGGAAAGCCATTTAAAAGACCTTTAATTTGTGTAAAAATGTATAATTACTGTAATAATTACTTTATGCAAAAATGTAAACTGTATAATTAACCAACAAAACTTAAGCCTTTACGCTTAAGCTTTAGTACTTTACGTTTAGCATAACCTAATTTTGTGCACGTTATATAAATTAAAAATATTATTGGTATTATTCAATCACCAAAATTTTACATTAAAAATTATTGTTATAACCGGTGTGCAGGCGCCTCGAAACAAAATTTCAATACAAATACTTATTGACGTCATTTGACGTGCCTGTCAAACGAAAAAAAATAACGGACCTGCGCGTGGCGTAACCTTCTTTCTATAAACCTTGAAAAACATGTGCTTTTTGTTTATCTTTCTTGAAAGAATTTGGCACCACTTCATTATTTTGGCACCACTTTCAAGTATTTTGGACGAAGAGTAGGCAACACATTTCGGCAAAAAAAGAGCGTAAGCTCAACGTCGGTGAGCAGAGATAATGAGATAGGAAACTTCTAAAAAGTGCAACTCTGGTTGTCAAATCGCATGTTGGTGGTTGTGTTTTTGTATGGTAGTGTTCGTGAAAACTCGATAATTGATGACGTTTTAGTGTAGAAACTCACCAGACTCAGACCCCATTCTTGAAATTTTTTGAGAAACTCCCCAGACTCGCACCCCAGACTCGGAATATGTATCAATTTTATTTTATACACCTTAGACAGAACCCATTGTTTTGAGATACTAACTTGGTGCAATGAATGAATGAATGAATGTCAATTATTTACAGATACGCTATTTAACAACCACTCGAACTTACTTACTGCAATTTCAATTTACTTTTTAGTTTCATTTAGAAATTTTGTTATCTCAGGAAGACAAACCGTCAAATTATCTTCAATGTACATTAACTGTGGACAATTTAACTTCTGTTTTGGCCGGCTATGAAATTGCAATGCGTGAAGCAAAATATTTTGTTCAAGCTTTTAAAAAAACATTTTAATATACTTGTAACTGGTTCTAGAGAATTAGAAAACTGAAGTAAGTTAGAAATATATATGCACTTATTGTTGGTAATACACTTTGAAATATATAAACACATTTAAATTTTGTATACATACACAAAGAATTTCAGAATTGCTATTAACATTCCAGTTTGTTTTAAATTTTTTTTAAATTTTAAGGCTATTGCTTAATTTTTATAATTTTGACCAATCCTAACTTATTGACCAATTCAGCGAAGATGGCGATTGTTTAAGATATATTAAAAGATATTTTATTTTTCAGGATTTTTTTCCTTAATATCATATAGCAAAGAATTGCATCGCAAATATAAAATAATTCTCTCACATATTTGATATATTCCTTTTTAAATAGTTTTTTACATATATATAGTTATCAGGAACACACATTACCAAAACAAATACTACCGAACATTCGTTTTACATAATTTGCACTATCAATATCAATAGTTACCAAAAATGGATGAAAAAAATACCTTTTAAAGAAATATTATCTAATATACACAGTATTATATAGGTTATTAATAGGTTATTAATAGGCAAATAGGTTATTAAATATATATAAATATATAAACAAATGAAATGTGGTGTTGGCATATCTAAATATTTGATTCCCCTCATTATTACATTCGATTTTCCGGTTTACAAACCTCGCACTTTTATGTTCATTTTAGTACTTAAGTAGTGCTACCAGTGCGCTACGATCTAACTGAAAATATGTTTTTTTTAGTTGAAAAATACAGGAGTAACTTAAATATGCGTAATTTATTAAACATTATTGTAATTAAGCTTTCCTTTTCATGTTATCAACATATTTTTCATTTTGTTTAAGTACACTTTTTCCAACCTACACTTTTATACAATTTAGTACATTTATAATTTCTTTTGGTTTGTGAACAGAAACGCTGTTTCGTGACCTCATTAAATTGTTCACCTCACTTGAGTGTTTCAATTCAAGCGAACGAACAAACTATACAATTTACTTAAATTTACTAATTCTGATTTCTTTTTTCACATATTTTTTAAGAATTAATCATTGCTGCCAGAAAGAATGTTCCGGGGACATCAAAATGCACAAATTCCCAAATTTCAATAATTTTTTATTTTTCATCTTTATTTCTTATTTGCATAATTACATGAATGCCTTATTTTATCTTAATTTGTATATGGGTAACAGGCCTACTGGGGAACCGAACACCCAAAAAGAAAATCGGTAACGCACCACAGTGCATGCCTCTTAGATGGTGTGGAAATGCACAGGCAGATTCCAGATTTTTTATTTATTTATTGTCCGATCTAACTGTAGCAACTATGAGTTAGTCAGCAGCGATGGAAATGAAAGTAGTAGAACTCTTCGATCCAGTTCCATCAGTGACTTTTTCCAGTTGGATGAAAGGCTGGGCACCAAAGCTTGACTGCGGTGATCTTGCTTACGTAGTCCATCTATCTGTTCTTTTTCCCAAAAATGCTCACCATCATACAAACTGTTTGAGGCCACAAAAAAAGGAGCAGTATTTCGTCGACGTAATCAGCACGGCACGCACTGCTCACGAAATAGCTGCTTGCAATGACTCCCAATATCTAGGCAAAATAAGAAGAGGATGAAAACCTAATATTTCGAAACGAAAACTCCTAGTATGTAGAAATATCTTGACTTACGTCTCTAAAGCTTGTGGCACATAAGTTGATATCAGAATATCACTTGAATGAATCAAACATTGCTATTAAATCAAAACCATCCTGAATGCTCATCTCAAGATTTTTCTAAAGGGGAAAATAAAAAATTATTATTATTGCTAAGTGGATAAGAAACAACTGTTAATACAAAAATATTTTAATACTATCGAACTTGGTTCACGTTTCTATTACAATTAGCTATTGTAAACAAAGAATTTCAATTTACTGAGTTTTACGGAAAATAACACTTCACACTTGCAGTGATTGTTTACACTGATCTATTGGCTTTATTATACAATCACTTCAAGCTTGCAGAGATTGTGTATACTGATCTGTTGGCTTTATTATACAATTAATTAAACTTTTGCCACTCGCCGATCTTCATAAGAAATTAATAACACTTCAAGCTTGCAGATATTGGTTATACTTATCTGTTGATTTTATTAAGCAATTAATTAAACTCCCTTACAAATGCAACGTTTACATTTAATTTACTTATTGTCATTGTGGTTTTAGTTATTACTTTTTTGGCACTGTTGATATTTCGCCTACCAAAACTTCCAGCAACTATACACGGATCAATGGATTGTTTGCATAGGCCTGCTTTCACCGATAACTGGTCTTCACAAGAATATCACCTTGGTTAATAGTATGGTACACAGAACCGGACACAATCGAGGATTCTCCTCCAATATTTTCGACTTTGCAATAGCGACGTCGGTAGCTAGTTGAATTTCAATAGCGAAGTCGATGTGCTGCCTTAAAACTGTTCCCATACCACGCACACACTTTTATATACGATTTATTTTAATATCTATTACTTTAACGCGCTTATTAATTGAATTTAATTCAATAAACAAAATTATTGCCCGATTCCTCCAAAAACTTTCTGTAAATAAACGAGACGTCATTTAAAATGTCATAAAACCATGACGTGAATGGTGAATAACACGTACAGTATAAGTGTAATAAATTTTCGTTTTATTTTGACACATTTTTTGGCGGCAGAGAGTTTCCCATCTCATTATCTCTGATCTACGCGTGGCGGCGATTATTTACGCGTTCTGTTTGGCCGTACCTTTAGTAAAAAATTAATAAACGAAAAAAAGTGATAATATAAAAAAATCTAAAATTTCAATTTTCTTGAAAAGTAAAAGTGTTGTGGTAGCCTCAAAAAAAAATTATAAAAAAAATCTTAAAATTCAATTTTCTTGAAAAGTAAAAGGTTTGTGGTAGCCTCGGGGTGTCTTGTAATCTGCTTCCTTTATCTTCAATTAAACTGCACTTTTTTCGCTCTGTTAAGTTTTATTATTTCTTTCGGTTTGATTTATCCCCTTACACGTTACACTGTTTTATTCTTGGGAACTATTTTAACTTAACACTACTTTTTGATTAATACTTATAATTTACTTAACAATTTTAAGTGCATGTCCTTGACCGCGACTTTATACGCGAATAACGACCTCGTCGTTCTGATATAATTTTAAGACTCCCGTTGGAATCTTTTTCTTGTTTCCACTTTGGCTTGGTTGACGCACCCGTCGACCGAACCTGCGTCAGCGTCCTCATCCTATGCCTAAAAATACATATCTTGTTCACATTAGTGGAAGGACCTCAACATAAACCTTGAGATTTTAGGGGGTTCTTTCCTACTTCTCAGTGTGGTTTAGGATGATCTATGTACATTACCATGATCTATGTACATTTTGTTTTTATTTTTGGCGCTGACTTCAATAACAACACCAAAAGGGGGTGGCCTCTTCCGGTTACGGGTTTATAAGCTTTTTAAATTTTAACCGTCTATATCTCTTAAACTATAGCACATATGGTATGGATACCGTTATTCAAAATCTTCCATCTGCGTTATACATTTTATTATAGATTTTCCTTACAATTTTCGAGAAAAAGTTTTTTCGGCATAAATGCAGAATAGCCTTCAAGCTCAGATTTTGTTCATCTTTTTTTTACCGTTAGTTGGGAACAGAAGTGGCTGGTTTTTAAGAGGTTCTGGTCAGCCATCTTGGATTTATGACCGTTTGAAGGTCAAATAAATGGTTTAATAAAAGTATCTGATAAACTAAGTGACCAAGCGAAAAAAAAACGAAGTACTTTTCGAAAGGTATTTTTAATACATTCCATTTATGTCATATACATTTTTGTCTATAACATCGCTGTGAAGTAATTATATTAATTTTTAGACAAATGTGACAAGTTGACTTTGAAACAACAATTTTTTCTTCCAAACTGACACATTAAGGCATAAAACAAATTACAGTTGTGTAAAGCATGTTCTTTTACCTTTAAAATGGTATATAATATACTATACTTACTAATGTATTTCATTACGTTCGCTTTACTTTTCTGTAAACAAACAAGTGTAAACACTGAAAAAACATTTAAAACTAAAAAATTTTTATAAAAAATTCCGCGATTTTTCATAAAAATTTTTTAATTTCACACGTTTTCCATTAGAACGGCACAGACAAAATTGTAATTGAAATTTTGAAAAGTAAAGCTAAAGTAATCTAATACAATAGTAAGCATAATATATTATATACCATTTTGTTATGGACAAAAATGTATATTAAACCAGTAAGACTATACTATAGTCTTGGCTGGCTATATTCGGCCTGGCCGAATCTTAGATACCCTACACCTAAAAGTTTTGAAAAAAGTGGCGAAGCTAGGGTGGGTCGGGGCTGGCGGTCCACTCTGGGCGGCACAATGTCGGGGGCGGCAGTTGTGGAAATCAAGTAGTGACTTATTGAGTTCTAGGAATTTTTGGGGCTGCAAGTTGATTAACCGTCCCGGGCTCCATGACACCTTTGACATCCTAGCTACGCCTCTGTATAAATAGTAAGCGTGGTCATTACCTTTTTCAAAACAAAATAACTAGCTTAGTTGTTTTATTATTGCGTTCATATTTAAACTTTATTTCCATGGTAATAAACTTGTTTTCATGCTGCTATACTATATAAGTAGTGTAAAAGTTGGCGGACCGCACCCAGTTTTGATGTAATAATGTTTTTTTGGAAAACAGGTTGTTATCTAAAGTTTTATTCAGGAAGTTTATATATTTAACAATATAACATATATTATATATAATCTTTTAACAATAGAACAATTAACAATATATTATATATAATCTTTTGCCTGTTTAACCTAAAAGTGGGCGGACCACGCCCATATTTGGCATATTAACGGATAATGCTACTCTATACTCAGGAATGAAATTTTGTTGTCATAACTCAAAAACGAACGCTGATATCACATTTTTACTAAAAAATAGGCGTGGTCGTGAATCGATTTTGCCCATTTTCAACACCAACCTGCACACCACAAGAAACAATATTTCTGCAATCGTCACCGGTTCTCCTGTGATCGTGATTTCAACAGACAGACAGACGGACGGACATGGCTAAATCGACTCAGGAGGTAACGCTGATCAAGAATATATATACTTTTGTATACCTATCGTCTCTATTTCTATGCGTTATACATTTCGTGACAAAGTGAATATACACTTAACCTTAAGGTGTAGGGTATAATAAATGGAAGGCATTAAATATACCTTTCCAACAGTACTTCATTTGTTCCGCCAGCTTGCTTAGTTTATGAGATAAGTACCTTTTATTAGTACCATTCACTTGACCTTCAAACGGTCATAAATCCAAGATGGCTGACCAGTCCCTGAAAAAACATGGCCACTTCCGGTTATAACGGTAAAAAAAAGAAATCCGAGCTTCGCAGCTGTTCTGCATTTGTTCTCTTTTTTCCAATTCATAAATTTTTTTTGTTGGTGAGCTGATTTCAAAGACTGCATCGTATTGCATGGCCTAAATCTTCGAACATGACTTATACATCGAACATGACATGACTTCATGCAGTTTACGCCGATTCATGTTTTAAAGAAATTTAAATTTATATATTACATAAATTTTCACTTTTCTCGGAGACTACAAAACATAGATCCTTCCGGTTTGAAGCATTCTCTCTAGAATTGAATTTTATGGTCGGAATAATATTTATACTTAATACCGTAATTTTTTTTAAAAAAAGCGATCAACATTTTTTTTCGGAATTTTTATTCCAAATTTTAATTTTGGCATTACTTTTCTGAAAAACTGTTTGACATAGGAACCTAATTTAAAAAGGATATTAAGAAGCGGATATTTGGGTTTGAAAATCAGTAAGCAAAAATTATCTAGGTCTAACTATTATTTTTTAATATTATTTTTTTCGATGTTATGTCGGATTTTTACAAAATGGCCCCTCCCATCTAAACGGGGGGAAATTGCCCCCGCCCCCCCCTCCCATACGATTTTTTTCTTGTCTCGACCCAACCTACACGCCCTAGTCTTCTGTCCCCTCTTATGCGAAACACCCTGTATAACAAGAATCGTATAATTCGAAATTAAACAGTATAGTTCCAGTTTTCCACTTTCTCTTCTTGGTTTATTGAAATTTGCAGTAAATGAAAGCGTATGGTCAACTTATTTACTAATGGAATTTTTAACCATTCTTTTATTTTCAGTCATAACGGTATTTTACAAACATATAATATAATGGAAAACGCGGAAGAATCGGAAATTATCGAGTGTACTTCCGATTATTTCGGTGAATTATTGAACCGTATGCACACTTGTTTGAAGAGCGACCAACTTTGTGATGTGACCCTGATTGCAGACATCGATGGCAAGCGGCAAGTTTATTAAACACTACGCATTACTTTTCTAAATCCTTTGAAATATGTGCACATTCAGATTGCATTGTCGCGATTTGTCGTGACATACAACTATGTACTTCCTCCTTTACGGTTAACACGGTCAACGAGACTCCGGATGACATTCTTTAAAAGTATTCGATTTATTTGTACGAAACTTGGTTCACACCACTACTTATATGTTTTTGCTGTCATTATTATTTGAATTTACAAAGAACTCCGTAAATAACGAGATTACGTATCCTAGCTTTTGCAGAGTAGGTCTGTAAAATAACACGCTCGGTTTTAAACGACAGCACAGTATCGCATTAAAAAAAAAATTATAAAATAATGATACCTATTGAAGCCAAAAACGAGTCGAATCTGCAAAACCGCGATAGAATTGAAAGCTTGTTGAAGCTGCTTGATGAGCAGTGGGTACGATTTAACAAGGCACAAGATTCTGTGGAATCCAGTTGCGGCGACGCAGCTTATGGATACACAGGTTTCCATAAGCTAGAAGTGCATTTTGACAGCACGTCATGTTCTTCGAAGTGCTGCTAAGTACGACTACTCAGGCCTTAATAATGCCTTAACTCGTTAGAAGAAGGTTGTGTTTTTCTCTCTTTCTTTTCCACCGCAAACAGTCAGCTGGATTAATCCAACCGCAACTGAACCATCCGCAATTAATTACAACATAATGTTGCTGCAAGTTAAAAAGAGCCTCTACATACCAGCTCTCTGCTTGTTCTCTTTCGACTGCTTCATCATCCAGCCTTGCGTCGCCGCAACTGGATTCCACAGCATCTTGTGCCTTGTTAAATCGTGCCCACTGCTCATCAAGCAGCTTTAACAAGCTTTCAATTCTATCGCGATTTTGCAAATTCGACTCGTTTTTACTTTGCTGCATATAGCGTTTGATTGCGCTTTTTGCAGAATCACGCGTTTTTAAATCCATTGCGCTTATTCTTTCTTGCGAAAAATGCAGCTGTCACTTTGAGCTCCTTCAAAGTACAAAATATGTAATTTTCATTTCATTTTATTTATTCATATACCAACGGTCAAACCATAAGAATACAATTCTTTTAAGGTTACATTATAATGTATAGTATGAAATTTTAGGTAAATTAAAATCTAATTACACGATGACAAAATTAAACTAAATTTAATTAAATTACCTAAATTAAAATTAACCAGAAAGAGTGTTAACTTCGGCCTGGCCGAAGTTCATATACCCTACACACTTGTACTTAGAAATGAGGCGTGGTCTAATTTTGGAGGCAATGGTCTAATTTTTTTCGTTTTCAATCTCAAATAGCCTGTGATGAAAGACAATATTCATGCCAAGTTTGATGAAAATATCTCTTTCGTTCTCCTGTAATCGAGTTTTATTTAATTAGTGGGCGGACCACGACCATTTTGGTAGTCTGTTTTGGTCAAAGACAGTTGATTTGTGAATAAAATTTCAACCTGAAATTCTTTCTACAAGCTGATAAATTGAGCTATAAGTATGAATTAATTTATATTCACTATAAAAAGTAGGCGTGGCAATGGTCCGATTTTGCCCATTTTCAATACGAATGAGTTTCTTATGATAGACAACATTCGCGCCAAATTTGACAAAAATATCTCTATTCGTTCTCCTGTAAACGAGTTTTATTTAATTAGTGGGCGGACCACGCCCATTTTTTGTGATCTGCTTTGGTCAGAGACAGTGGACTTCTGGACAAAATTTCAACTCCAAATTCGTTCTACAAGCTGAGAAATTGAGCTATAAGCATGGAAGAATTTATATTCAGTATAAAAAGTAGGCGTGGTAATGCTCCGATTTTGCCTATTTCAATACCGATGAGTTTCTAATGATAGACAATATTCGTGCCAAGTTTGATGAAGATATCTCTATTCGTTCTCCTGTAATCGTGATTTCCACAGACGGACAGACAGATAGAACGGACGGACATGGCTAAATCGACTCAAGAGGTCACGCTGATCAAGAATATATGTATTTACTTTTCTATACCTGTCACGCCTCCTTTAATGCGTTACAAACCGAAGCATTAAGTGAATATACCCTATTCACTTCGTGTGTAGGGTATAAAAACCGTGTTTTCGGCAGTTGAAGGAAGAAATGTTGTAGGGTTAAGAAGATAGGATAATAAATCAGGAGGAAAGAAGGAGTTGGATATATGTAATAGAGAATTGAAGGGTAGTGAAGTTATAGAGAAGAAATTCAATGAGAAAAGAGAAAGGCGAAAATTTGCTGCTTAAACTCACCCAACCTCGTAATTAGCACTAACCAAAGTGGTAGTGCATTCCACACGCGAACTGATCGGCTGAACGCGAACAGCTTTCCGAAAAGTTTGTGCGTCGTATCCACCAAAATACTCACATGAAAGCTGCACGCCGGTTTTTGTTTCGCTTTTCGGTGGATACAAACAAATTCTTCCAACTTCTGTTCGCGTTCTGTTTGTGATCTGCTTTTTTGCTTTCCATTTCAAATGGATAGCAAGCGAACAACCGGCGAACAAATCAGATTCGAAATTTTGTTGGTATTCAATCATGAAGTACCCAAATGAGCGCAAACTTGCACGTCTTCTTCACTGTACATATTGTAAACATTGAATTTAATTTCTGTACTGAATATTGTCAAACAACGAAATTTCAGAACGCGTACAGAAATGGAAAGCAAACGAACAGCCGGAATTCAGATCGCGTGTAGAGCGCGAACAGTACGCTAAGTGTACTAACTAAAAACCATGTGCGCGAACATCACGCATTTTATAGACGTGCAAGTGATGTATAAAATATATTAGAATTACTTATTAAAAAAACCAATTTACTTATTAATATTTTAACATATTAAAATTTTACGTATTTACTTCCACAACTTTCCCTCACACGCCACAACATGCAAAATTAATTTTTAATCATCGTGTACCAAATCCAACAAAAACATATTCATGCGAAGCACAAACAAAACTTCATTTGCAACCAATGGTCTCTGTCGCGAAGCAAACCATCCAAACACCAACAAAACACATGCTGTTCAAATCTGTTCCGCTGCTTTTTTCGATCCTGCGTCGAAATTATTTTCACCTCCAATTATCAATTTTTTGCCTGCGCAGGTTTTTTTTTTCATCACCGAAGATCGTTATGGTACGAAAGCCGAAGTTTTCTCATCTTTTACGATCGCTATTCGTTAACACACGCAGTTTTTTCAACTTGAGGGATCGAAATATTTGAAGATAATAATTTTTTTCATCCCAAGTGAGAGTTTTGTTGGAAGATCGAAATTATTTTGAACGTGAGCGATATGTATTTATGAAGTTCATAAATATTTTAATAAAAAATATAAGTTGGGTTTTTCTGTTTACATTTACAGTTAAGTAACATTTAATTTACACTACATTTACAATTTATTAAAATAAATCTTTTTTATATTTTAAGGAAATTATGAGTTATGATTAATGTTTATGTTGATGTAGCACCGCATTGGAATTCCCAATACAACGGCGAAAACCGCATCGAAATCGGTGCAGCCGTTTAAGAGTTAACTATGTCGAAAGTGGCATGCGACTAATTAGATTCTTAATTCCTTCATACTTTTGTACATTAATAGATTGCATGTTTCTTCCTTTTTTAAATTCCTTTATATGCCTTAATACGTACAAACGCAACAATAACAACACAGGTATTTACACAAATGCCAAAGAATCGGTTGTTGTTTTTGTACTGCAATGTACCTACCTACCGCCGACAAAGGGTACGGCAGATACATTGATAACACTCAGCCATAATTTGCTTAAATGCAAAATATCCTTACTATACCATAGACCGACTCAGCTGTACAAGAATCATCTGGCAATCTATGGCACACGTTTTCATTATTTAATTGGCATTAATTAAAGCATGTTTATTTCATGAAATACAAAATTCGAGAAAATTTGATAACAATCGTTCTTCCCCAGCCAGTGAAAACAATTATCACCCCATACACAAATGTATTTTCATTTCATTTGAAATATTTAAAATCAAATTTTTAAGTGGTTATTTCAAAAATTATTTGAAATAATGATCGCATCATAATAATGTTATTTCATTCAATTTGCCGAAGCCTTATATTCTATAAAATAACTAATTGACTCATACTATAAAAATTAAATAAAGAAAGGATATAAAATACTTTTCTAAATTCTTAGCTCGACCCAATATTGCATTCAAAACACAAAAAACACTCATTCAATGCCTTTATCTGCGTACAATACTTTGCCTTGGATGTGTTGGCTAGCTGCACATCTAGCACGCACGATTCTGCTCTTTTCGAAAGCACAATCCGGCTCTTTTTGCTAGCACAATCCGGCTCTTTTCGTAGCACAATTCGGCTCTTTTTGCTAGCACAATGCTAGAGCTAATTTTCGCGCTGCTTTCTCGCTGTCGGTGCGGAGAAGCAAATGTGAAACACATGAGAGGTGCTGAGCTCGGTGTGTAATGAAAGTGTGTTTCGTGCTAATGTTCGTCTCCGAAACACGGAGCTGTGTTGCTGTAGCTAGCTCTGGCACGGTGTTTTTTTTTTTTGTGTTTCCACAGTGCTTGTGTTCTAAGCTGAGGGCATCACACGGTGCTAAGCAAAATTGTGTTTGTGTTTTTAAGAGAGCACATTTCCGAACTCTGTTAGGCCGTGGTTATGCTATCGAGTTTTGCTTGGCAAGTAGGACTTTTTTTTGTTGTTTTGTGTGTAAAAGAGAGAATGGGATATTTTTCTGTTCTCAACATCACTCTCTCACACCGAGCACGAAAACTCGGTCTAGCGTACACCGAGGACACCAAGCAAACCGGTGTTGCTTAGTCTCAATATTCACAGAAGTATTGAAAAATGGAGTGGAGTGAAAAAATGGAATGAAGTGATAAATCTATCAATTATATTCCTCTGATTATCGTTCCAAAATATTACGCCTTTATATATATTAAGCAGATTTCAATTAATATAAACATTTGGTCTTCCATCGCGTCGAAAACTACACCGCAAATAATACGTTTTTTCATTTGTGTAGTAGACGGGTTGCTGTTGAAGGTGAGAAAAAATATATATTTTTGAAGAAAGCAAGCGTGGGTCAAGCACAAGCGTAACCACTCTTTTTGCACGGACTCCGATCACAAAAATGAGAGTAATTTCCCACCAAGTTTTGCTCGATAGCATAACCACGGGCTTATGAACTAAGATAAAAAAAAATAAAAATCGCTCAAAACAGATTTTCATCTTTTGAGATCGTTTTTTTGTGAGGGATATAAAAAAAGTTGTTCGTTTGAGGGATATATTCCGAACCCTGCTTTCTGGCCTTAAGATAACTTGTTATATCGCAGCCAAGGATCGCGGTTTTGAACGAAGATAAGCGATCAAACTTGCGTCAACCAAACACATAACGTGTGACGTAGTTGAATGCTAGCTGTAATTTTAGATGTGACGAGTAGTCCAACCCACTATATATCAATTAAGAGTATGTGATTAAGGGGAGGAAGAGCTGAAGTGCAAGCATTCTTCTAATGTGCATGGGAGTTGTACTGGCAGACCTTCTTAGATTGCGTAGCAATTGATATATCTTACTAACAGTATAGTTGACGTGGTCAATACAAGAAAGGGACATGTTAATATACATATACACCCAAGTTTTTAAATTTCGACACTACATTTAGCCTGCATGAGTTTAGAAAGATATCAGGCCAACTAGGGAAGGTTTTCCTAAATCTATGAATTGGAAGCACACAGGATTTTGCCGCATTAAGAAGAAGACCGTTTCTCGCTGGCCAACAGTCGATTGACATTAGGTCTTCGTTCAGTTTAGAACATAGCTCTGCAATGTTATCAAAGGATCCAGAAAAGATTGGATTTGTTTATCAAAAGATTTGTATATCATCTGCATTGGCATGTATAGATGAATACTTACAAACATGGAAAATATCATTTACATACAAACAGAATAAAAGAGGTCGAAGTATTGACCCTTGAGGGACTCCAGCATTTAATAGCTTATAGTTAGAATAAGCATTCCCTACCTTAACTCTTTGAAGTCTACCTGATAAGAAGCTGGCCAGGAGTTTCACTGCATCAACATGAAAGCCAAAGAAATGATTTAGTTTAGAACAAAGGCGATTGTGCTGAACACGATCAAAAGCTTTGGAAAAGTCTAGCAAGCCAATTAGGGTAAGTGATCCAACATCATAAGAGGGCCTAATGTCATCTAAGACTTTAACTAGCAGTTAACTAGCGCAGTTGAGCAGCTGTGACCACTGCGAAAACCAGATTGGAGCGGGGATAAAAGATTGGAATTCTTTAAGTATTCCGAAATTTGCCTAGCCATCAATTTTTCGCATAGTTTACTTAGCGGCGATAAGATACTTATTGGCCTAAAATCGCTTGGCTTACGAGGATTACTTATTTTAGCAACTGGTAATAGAACAGTGATTTTCCAGAGGTCAGGAAATGTCGAGGATGAAATACAATTGTTAATAATAAGGGTCAGGGGACTGATGATGTGCGGGAGTATTATGCGTAAGAGCTTTATGGATATGCCATCCTCACCCACAGCATTAGACTTTATATCCTTAAAACTCATACCGACATCGAGTTCAGTCACAGGATGAAAGCAGAAGGACTGATTGCAGCGGGATACAGCATAATCAGGACGACATGTTATAGCAGCAGTACAAAGAAGTCGTTCAAGATATTTGGATCAGCATGACAACCAAAGTCAGTTTTACTGCTCACCCCGAGTTGTTTGATGTTGTTCCAAATGGTTTTCGTTGAGAGAGAAGCATTAAGTTTAGAGGAGAAATAACGCGATTTCGATAATCTTGTCACAAGAACCGCTCTATTTCTAGCAGATCTAAAGTATTCCCAGTTTCTTGTAGAAGGAAGCCTTCTCCACTTTTTGTAGAGGCGATTTCTGTTTCTTATGGCATTCTGGACCTCATCGTCAAACCATGGACAGGATACATTTTTAATTCTAATAGTCTTCAACGACACGTGTTTAATAAAAAGATCACTAATTGATGTCGTCAGAGCACTCACCTTGTCATTAATGGAGCTGTGTAATAAGCGGTCGTTAAAAGAAATAAGAGAGATATCATGGTAGAGAGAAGTGTAGTTTATAGATTTGAAGCAGAGCCTGAAAATAACTCTTATTCCAATGACCTTCCTCATAAAAGTTAGACTTTTAACTTTTATTTTGAAAATAAAAGTTAAAAGTTTTTCTCATAACTTTTATTTTACAAGTCATCGATAAAAGTTTTGACTTTTTCTGCTGACTTTTTTGAAATAAGAGTTATTTTGAAGAAGTGTGGAGAAGCATGAATATATGGTTAGGTTTGGAATAAGCTACTTGACAGTGAAAATAGTTAGTTTTAGATTGGATAATAATTAATAAGTAATTATAAGTTTTTAAAACACAGAGCACAATGCATTAATTGTTTTGTAATGACACTACACTTTAAAACTTTAAAAAATAAAAGTAAAAGTCTTCAATAAGAGTTATGGGTATGACTTTTATTTTAAAAGTCATCGAGAAGAGTTATGGGTATGACTTTTATATTCAAAAGTCATTAATAAGAGTTATTCACATGACATTTTTGATAAAAGTCATGTGCATAACGTAGTTTCGTTAAATTTTCGGTTAATTTATTTTGCTTAACCCATTTCCTACCAGCGTTCGATTATTCGAACAGCAAATTTGAGGTTTTTCTAAAATTTTTTCTGGATACACTTTAAGGCAGGTTTTTAATTGCTTGGTAATTTGTGATATTGTGGAGTGTTAGCTATTCAAAAATATTTTTTTGTTCATACTTTGACCTTGCATTGTAGCGCAATAAACATTTTGATTACCTACTATTTTTTAGCTACATATATCTGAGAAGTGCAAAAAACACAGTAAATGATCGAAAGTACAAAAAGTAATTATGCAGGTAAAAGTATTACATGTCATCGCACCTGATAAAATGCAAAACCCTTTTTTCCAAACATCCCTTGATCTGTGAAAGGTATTCTTACCTGTATATTCTTATATATATATATATACTTTTTTTTGGAAAAGAAATGCCAAATAGTTACTAGTGTAAGAAAAATCGAAAAAAACTTTTTTTAAAAAAAAAAATTCAGAAAATTCTTCAGATTTGTGTTTATTGACCACGATTTACTATAGAATACTGAATTTCATCAAAAAAGAAAACAAAAAAAAAGTCCTGGTAAGAAATGGGTTAAGCAAGGAGCGAAACAAATGGCACATTGCGTACGGAATCAGCTGATTTCAAAAATTGAAAGCTAATGATGTTCAAAACAATAAAGTTCACATAAGCATATTATAGCCAGTCTTCTGCATTTGACATGCAGTTCATTCACTTCTGACAGTTGCTTATGTCAGCGTAAGCATATTATAATTGGGCCTTTACGCTGGCATAAGCAGCTGTCAGAAGTGAACGAACTGCATATCAAATGCAGAATACTCATGAGAGAGCTCATGAGAAGCTCTCATGAGGCAATCCCGATCATATGGGCAACCGAATTTCAGCATAATGGGAGAGGACAACATTGCAACTTCTTTTTATGCGATAAGCATTAAGGCCCAATCATAATATGCGATAGGTGATATTTATGTTGTCCAGTTTCAGTGACCACTGCTTCTCCAAAGTAGATATTTTTGAGTTTAACTCATTTTTCAAATCACTGAGCTCACGCATTAGGTTGTTTATTATGAAGTCACTGTGCTTTGCTAATTTCTCTTCTAATAAATGCACTGTTAGAGCAGAGCTAGAGGAAACCAGTTTTGGCGTGAGAGCGAGCGTAGGCGATGCTGCCACCGATTCAATGCGACTAGCCTTCGTACGAGTTATTCATAGCGAAGAATGATGGAATACGATAACACAAAATATTCCAAAAGTATTTAACTTATTAAGGGCCAATTTTTCAGTGCTCGGTTATCGTCGTTTCTCAGTTAACCTTCGTTTAAACGACACATTGTGTTTTTCAGTGCTCGTTTAAACGTAGTTTAACCGGCCGATATTGATGAGTTAAACTCCGGTAAATTTATCTTTTTAATAGATAAAGAAACAGCTGTTTCTTCGAGTACAGACATTTACCTTTGTTCAAAACTATGCTAATAATTTTGTTTATTTGCACCAGAACAGCTGTTCTCTTTGTAAAAATGAAAATAATGTCAAGTGCTGTCAAAAAAGGTTCAGGTATACGCTAAATATTCATTGAATTTAGATAAATTCTGTATGAAATATAGATAAGATACGTTTAACATAGATAAGTTAAACTCGCACTATAAAACTCAAATCTCCGTTAACTTTTGTGTGGCGTTTAACTAATCTCCGTTTAAACGAGCACTGAAAAACTGGGCCTAATTCGGCTATTTTGTTTACAAATTTATTTTATTTATTTGTGAATTAAAACACTGATCTGAACACTATTTCTTTATTTGGAATTATTATTTAGTAGCTCAACTACCCGGCATTGCTCGGGAAATAAAATATTATTTTATAATACAACATTGTATTTGGTATGTTTTTATTTATGTTTTTTATGTGTTTATATTTTTATAATTTTTTATTGTCAATATTAGAAATGTTTTGTTTAATTTTCTTGCTGTTTAGTTTTAATTAATGTACCTCTTTATACACTAAATTAGAGTTTTTGTCATCAGTTGCTAGTATGTGAAAAGCAGTCTTGCCTAAGATCAATTCCTGCTATTTTCAGTTAAGTTTGTGAGACGGTAGACCAGGTGGCTTAAGTGTATTTATGAACTCCACAGGATAGTGTATAGCGTTATCTATGTGCAATACTGTGTCCACCGATTTGTATAGATATTCTGTTTCTTCAAATGACTTCAACAACGTGTCATTAATGGTTGATGCCTGATCATTCTTAGGTGTAAGAATCGCACGTTCGCCCAACCACTCTGTTGTTTTATGGTGTACGTTTTGGATATCCGGATATATTCATTATTTTAGCTCGTCAACGGTCGACACAGCTGAGGCAAGATTTGGTTGAATTTGAATTTTGCCATCAGTTTCCGGAAAACATCTCCCTTTAAATGCACCCGCATGTTTTTCTTAAGGTGGAGTTTTTGTATTAAGGGCCAAAGGTTTGATGCTTAATAAATGCCTTAACTTCGTCAGCCCGAGTTCCTCTCGGCACTATGGACAGAGTTTGGCGACCACCCATCATGTCATCGTTCACGGTAATATCTTTTAGATTTCATCCCAAACTATTAATTTACAATCTCGCAGCACTTGAGCACTCTGTTTTGAATATTGTAATACATACATATATTCTTTGACACATGACAAAAATTCTTAACATGCTTCGTTTTATTTTATTATGTGATTGGGTATATTTTTACCAAATTATGTACTTTTTTGGACCTTTAGAGAATGAATTTTGAAAAATCCTAAAATGGTTTTTAGGTATTTATACGCGATATGTTTTCGTGGAAAAAGAAAATGCATAGTTGATGGCCAACAAAAGAGTTATGTGTTTGCCATTTTTGAAGGCCTTAGAAGTAAAATTTTGAAAAATCCTTACTTCTCCCTTGTATACATCATAAAAGAAACCTCTGTACAAAATATTCATGCTTCGTTTTATTTTATTATGTCATTGAGTGCACTTTTACCAAATGATGTCCTATTTTGGACCTTTACAGGATGAATGTTGAAAAATCCTGAAAATCGTTTTTAGGCATTTATACGCGGGATGTTTTCGTGAAAACAGAAAATCCATATTTGATGGCTAACAAAAGAGTTATGTGTTTGTCCTTTTTGAAGTCCTTAGAAGTAAAATTGTCGAAAAATCCTTTCTTCTCCCTTGTATACATCATGAAAGAAACCTCCGTTCAAAATTTGACCTTTGTAGATCCAAGGGTTTACCCTGTGCAAAGAAAAAATTCTCTGTATGTCCTTTTTGAAGTCCTTAGAAGTAACATTTCGAAAAATCCTTTCTTATTTGACGTATACATCATAAAAGAAACCTATGTGCAAAATTTCACCGTTCTAGGTCCAAGGGTTTAGCCTGTGCGTTGATGGGAAGTGAGTCAGGCCTTTCATTTTTATATATATAGATAATTTAGCATTGCTAGTCGTAGTAATATGCGGTTTTTGATGGAGCCACTTTCAAATGCGTCTAGACTGCCTGCATTTTGCTCTAATTTAATTGCTCTTTTTTACCGACGTTGTCTAATCTTTACGATCCGGCTTCCGAAGGACCAAAATTATGTTGCAATTAGTTGCGGATGGTTCAGTTGCGGTTGGATTAATCCTGCTGACTGCGGTGTATTTCTCGTTTGCGGTGGAAAAGAAAGAGAGAACCAGTAAGAAAGCTATATTCGGCCTGGCCGAATCTTAAATACCCTACACCTAAAAGTTTTGAAAAAAGTGCCGCTGCTAGTGTAGGGAGGAGGGAATGGGCGGACCACTCTGGGAGGCACACTGTCGGGGCCTGCAGTTTTGGAAATCAAGTATTGACTAATTGAATTCTATGAGTCTTTGGGGCTGCAAGGTGATTAACCGTCCCGGGCAGGAAGTTTATATATTTAACAATATAACCATCTTTTTCCTGTGTAACCTAAAAGTGGGCGGATCACGCCCATATTTGGCATATTAACGGATAATGCTAGTCTATACTCAGGACTGAACTCAAAAACAACGGCTGATATCACATTTTTACTAAAAAATAGGCGTGGTCGTGGACAGATTTTGCCCATTTTCAATACCAACCTGCACACCACAAGAACCAATATTTATGCAAAATTTCGTCACGATATCTTCACCGGTTCTCCTGTGAGCGTGATTTCAACAGACAGACGGACAGACAGACGGACGGACATGGCTAAATCGACTCAGGAGGTCACGCTGATGAAGAATATATATACTTTTCTATACCTATCGTCTCTATTTCTATGCGTTACACATTTCGTGACAAAGTGAATATACCCTCAACCTTAAGGTGTAGGGTATAAAAACACAACCTTCTTCTAACGAGGTACATTTAATACTAAAAATACAACGTTTGGCAGATTGACGTTTATGGCTTCAACTATACCATAACAAATTAGTTCTTAATAATAGTATTATATAGTAGGTACTACTTAATAGTATTGTAACATAATAAGATTTTAGTAGTTGTGAATATTCCATTCTTTTTTTTTATGAACAGGATATCTGGCCATCGACTGGTGCTGGTGGCAGCAAGTGATTATTTCGCTGCAATGTTCACCGGTTCACTGTGCGAGTCCATGACGAAAGAAGTTACCCTGAAAGAAGTAAGCGGCGATATCCTGGAGAAGCTGGTGCGTTATTGCTACACCGGCCGTCTCGAATTGCAGATGGACACGGTACAAATATTGCTAGGGACTGCTAATTTTCTCCAGTTTACCTCTGTGGTTACACTTTGCTCCAACTTCATAATAAAAAAGTTGAATTCATCCAACTGTCTTGAGTTTGCAGTCTTTGCGAAAACACACAATTTGAATTTCCTGCTGAAGAGAGTAAAAGATTTTATTAATGCACACTTTATGAAAGTAAGTTAATGAAATTTACTTAACTTTATCTTTAGTACTCAAGATCACGACTACCCATCGCTTTAATATAGATTTCAGTTCTAATTTAACTAATTTATGTTGATTAAAAAGTCTAACAAATTTCGCGTTTATCTATTAAAAATTTTACGCCTGAACCACAAAATGTCATCTCTAAATTTGCTATAATTGACTAGAGTCTAGTCTAGTCACTAGACTATTTCTTGTGCTTTTAATAACTCCACAATTCTTCTTAGGTTTCCGAGAGTTTAGAATTTCTATATTTAGAAGCTGATGACGTGGCTGAATTAATTACCAGTGACGATATCGATGTACAATCGGAGGAGTTGCTCTTTTCTTCTGTGAAAAATTGGATTGAGCACGATCCAGAAACACGGAAAAACCACATTCCGGAGTTATTATCTCATGTGCGCCTACCGTTGTTACGGCCAGAGTATATTCTCGAGAATGTAGAGCCTCTATGTGAAACGAAAGAAATGCAAAAATTGATCCTGGATGCTTTGAAATACAACCTGATACCACACCATAAGTTGACATTCGCAGACAAACTCCTAATACATAGAAAACCGCACAGTCTTCTGCTGGCCATATCTAAACAAGTAAATGATGATGTATTTCCTTACTTATTTCAGATAACCATCTCTTTATTTACGTTACTTTTTTATAGGATTGTAGCATTGAAGTCTATAATAAAACGAAATGGTCTGCACTGAAAATTGTATTGGGAAAACGTAGAAATTTTAATGTCGTCGTTATGAACGATCAACTCTTCGTTATGGGAGGGTATGATATTTCGATGAATTCTTTCAAGAATAGTATTGAGAACTTGTGCATGACGACAATGGAATCAAAAGTCATTAATGCTCTGTTTGCAACGACCTTACAGCACTCGTCGGCACACTACAGTGGTTCAGTTTATGTGATGGGAGCAACACAAAATACTCCAAATTCATTTCAAATGTACTCTCTTCTATATTGCTAATCACGAGACCCGCGATTAATAAATAAACTTTTAGATGGACTCCAGACGATCAGAAATGGGTTTCAGAAACACCGCCACACTTTGCCCGCAATAATGCTGTGATTTGCGTTCTTGGTGAAGATGTGTATGTTGTCGGTGGAAAGACCAGTGGTGGGGTAACTACAAACCTTGTAGAATCTTACAATATACATAAAAAGGTTTGGGAACCTAGGGCCTCAATGCATTTGGCACGTAATAATCACGGCGTAAGTATTCGCTATAATTTGCGTACATAAATAATACAATGTTGGCTCTAACATATGCTTAAATACCCAATTTATATATAATATATTTATAATTTATTTAAGTTTATTAATTATAAGATTGATATTCGTGAAGCAATATAGATGAATTTTTCATTATTAGCTGGCCGTTATGAATGACTGCTTGTATGCAATCGGTGGTCAAGACGCAGGGTTGGAATCATCTATTGAACAGTACAATCCGGTCACAAATACATGGACTCTTGTATATATTTGTTAATTGAATCACATTGATTTTTGTTACTTATACACGTGTAATTTTCGCAGATTCCTGCTCCCAAGCTGACTGGCACCAACTTTAACTGCACAACTATTAGCAATCGTATTTATGTATCTGGTGGCGACAATATTTTGCAAGAATACGATCCGTCAAGAAATGTTTGGAAGACTATAGTTGCACCGGAAGCAAAAACATTTGTATTAGTTACAGTTCCAAATGTAATTCCTGCTGATTTCTATAACGATTGAATATATTGTATTCGACTGCATTTTTTAATGATATTATTCTTCTTCCCATTCAATTCATGATTTCTTTGCACTTGCTATATGTTTATTTTGTTTAATACCATTTAATGTCATGAAATTTTCCATAAAACGCTCTGAATGAAATAAAAAAATATAAAATATGTATTTTAATGAATATGATTTAAATTTACAATGAATTCAATATTAATGAATAATAATAAACATTCAAGTTTTAATGAGAATTTGGGGTTTATTTTTGAGTCCAAATTTTATTTAAAAATTAAATAAAATTTACACAAGTTTCGTAACAATTCTGTCCTAATATTTCAATGGGAAAGCTTTCACAATTACAATTTTAATAAAACAAAAATTCATAATCTATATACATATGTATATAAAAATCTCGTGTCACGGTGTTTGTGTTCAAACTCCTCCCAGACGGCTCAGCCGATTTTTATGAAATTTTGTATGTATATTTGGTAGATATGAGAATAGGTCGTAAAGTATATTTGAGCGTCCTACCCCCACCTCCCACTTTATTAATCGTGATTTTAATATTCTTGTATGAACAGTATCCAAATCGTTCGTATTTCAAACAGTGGAAGTGGGATAAGTAGGTGTGACATGTGGGCGTTGTAAAACGGACAGACAGCCAGACATACATACTAGAGAGCTGCACAAGATGTCTTGAATTGCTATAGGCACCATGCCACAGTATTGCCTTGCTGTGCACTGTCGTGCACAAATGAACGATTTGACACGAACACTTCAAAGCAACTACCCGAACAAGCCGTGACTGCCTTGCCGTCTACCTGCTTCGCACAAGACATTGTGTTCCGTTGCTTTTCTGTGAAGGCAATGAAGGGCTTGAATTGTAAGCAGAAAAGCAATAGTGCCTTTAGGAAGGCAACAAGACATCGAAAATAGCAATACTGCTATGATGTCGGCAACGATGCGCAGTTATATGAAGCTATCTCATTCTTTTGCATGAGGCTTCGTTTTGAGTTTAGCACCGTTCGTTGCTTTATATTGCCATGCGTCATCAGTTGTCATAGCAACTGTCATGCATTGCTATGCATTGCCTTTTCGTTCAAAAAAGCAGCGAATGGCAATGAATACTATTGCCTTGTTGTGCTTTGCTATCAGCACGCTTACGGCAGTCAATGTCTTGATTCGAAAGCAAAATAAGCAAGCAGTGCAAGGCTTGAAATTTTTGTTGTGGCTTGATGTGCGTTTCAAGACATCTTGTGCAGCTCTCTAATACATACATACATAGCTCGGCGTGCTGACTGTTGTGAGTGTGGTGCGTGCCTCTCTGCCTTGAGAGACCTTGATATAAAAATTATAAATAATTGACAAGGCGTGCCTTCGTTGTTCATAGCACCAATTAGAAATAATTTATATGGCAGAACATCATTTGCCGTGTCCGTTAGTTTTCTAATAAAAATCTAATCCATATCAATTAAATGTCTAAAAACAACACAAAACTTTATGATAAATTGAGTAAAATAGTATTTTTAGACCGACCAAGACTCCCTCAAATGGGATATGGAGGAATGTCTAGATGTAGAGTCACGCAAATTTTTCAAACCAAAAATGATCAATTTTGCCAGAAACATTTGAGATTGCCAAACATATTATATACCGCTGGAAAGGTGAGATGATGGAATATAAAAAAAACGCAATGGGATGGAATATATATTTCAAATTAATATCTTTATTGTCATTTAAGAGAGACACATATTTTTTGTAAAACTACATATTTATATAAGTATATAAGCCTGATTTCGCCAGGAAGTTATTATTTTTTATTTAGTTCGTTAAAAAAACTGCGAAGTCTTTTGGACTTTCTCACCTTACACGTTTTTGGTTTATTTATTTTGGAGCATCAAAAGTAAAAAATTAATCGCAATTAATATCGATTGTTTGTATTTGATTCAAATATTGTTTGCGAATATTTCTTTAAAAACAATACTTTTTGTGATAACCGTCGCCTCCATCAGCGGTCGACCTCCTTTTAAAAAGTTGGCCGCGATTCCCGTGGAGGCCACAGGTATTGCTATATCCCCTTTCCTCGCACCACGCTAAAGAGGGTTTTGTATAGGTAGGTTTTTCCACTTCCCACAGGTCCATCTAAGAAAAAGCATTTTGATGATCTGCTAGATGTGTATATTGCATCTATAACTTTATTAAAGCAACACCCTGTTCATCGTCTAAACATTCGACCATATCTTGACCTGCTGCTCTTTGTTTCCTTATATCAAGTGCTCCGGCATCATAAGGCAAGTCTTGAGGTGGAGTTTTAAGACCGATGTCCGTACAATTTTTTCCATGTAAATTAAGAATTTCTTGAACATCGCGTAGGGCGTATCTTCATAGTCTGCGTGTGTTCTACAATGATCCGGATGTCTTCCAGGTAGGTTTGCTGTAAAGTGGTTAAGAAACATGTCCCACAATTTCTGCGGCTCAAGTAGGCACCCAAAAACACAGATCAAGGCACACAATTCTCTGAGCGCTTTAGGCATGCTGACGTCTACAGCCTCAGCCAGTGTGGCGTCCCAAACCGAATCGTCTTCTAAGATACCCAACTCCTTGCATGCCGTTTTGAATGTGACCCCGTGCACAGTTCTAAGGTTCTCAAAACTGATTTCTCCTGTCACATGTAATAGAAGTAGTCTTAGATAATATCGCTCACCTTCCAACTGTCTCTTACTGTCTCTTTTTCTCTCTACCCAATATCGAATGTTCCTTTTCTAAACAACTAAACACAACACCACAAAAAATAGTCACAAACAAAACAAATTTAATGAAATTAAAATATTATGAAAAATTATTAAATTTTTAAATTATTACATTATTAAATTTTTAAATTATTAAACTTTTAAATTATTAAATTTTTAAATTACAAAATTTTTCATAATAAAATCTGACAAATTAATCAGCACAATCTAGAAAAAAAATACAAATTTCCTCCCAATCGGATTTTTTGCAAAAAAATGGCGAAGCCGTTTGGATTTTTGAAATTTTTTCTCATCAACATTAAATGCCCAGGAACATCTGTGAAAAATTTCAGGTTTCTAAGTGATGTGGAAGTAAAAAAAAAGTCCCGGACATATTTTGCTAACAGAAACGCATAGGGATTTTATATATATATAGAGTTTTTGAGAAAAGTTGATTTATCTCCATAATCACGGCAGTAATCGCAAAAATATTATTATATTAATACGGCAGTAATATTAAAAATATAAATACCTAAGGATGCTTCACGCATTGTAATTTCATAGCCGACCAAAACAGAAGTTAAATTGTCCACAGTTAATGTACATTGAAGATAATTTGACGGTTTGTCTTCCTGAGATAACAAAATATCTAAATGAAACTAAAAAGTATAGCGTAAATTGAAATTGCAGTTAGTTCGTGTGGTTGTTGACATAATTCATTCATTCAATGCACCAAGTTGGTATCTCAAAACAAAGGGTTTTACAAAGGTGTATAAAATAAAATTGGTACATATTCCGGGTGCGAGTCTGGGGAGATTCTCAAAAAATTGCGAGTATGGGACAACGAGTATGTATCAGAGATAATGAGATAGGACACTTCGAATTCGTCGCAAAAACATTGGCATTTTCACTGACACCAACGAGTATGTATCATGAAGAGATTACAAAGGCGAATTCAACGCTGAGAAATTTTCAACATTAGCGACATCGATCAGGGACATACCGATTGGTTGGAGTCGAACTACGTTTGATAATGTTTGATGCTTATAAGGTTGTTGAATTCTGTATGACTTCGTATGTGAATATGCGTAAGAAGAGTTGATTCATCGAGCACCCGGTTGCCAGATAAAGTGTGAAATTTTTTGCGGACAGCGGGGGATGAGAAGAACGGTGCAAGAGAAGAACGATTCGTCTTCGTTTTGTTCTTTCACAATAACAAAACATGTACAGCCGTCCGTCCGCCGAACAAACAGATTTGCTTTCAATTTTACATTTTATGGCTTTTGAATGAAATTTTGCTTTTTCTAGCTTCGTTCTGCTACTGTTTCAGTGTCTAAGCTTTGTAAAGCGCTGGCACGATCTACGCTCCGAGCATAGCGTGCTGTTAAAGAATTTGTATAGGCATTGTACATATATGTTAGTCGGCATATCAATTAATTGAATACCTTATACGGGTAAGACTAAAAAGTTAATGAAGTCAAATTATGGAAATATTTCAGAGGAAGTCTATTTTTTACAATTATTACATTTATTTACATTTATTTATTACATGTCTATTTATTTTTATTAATTAACTCGACTTAGGATGTTATGTCTTGTAGCTACAGATATATATTTTTGCATACCATATAATTGATGAAACGAGTAATTTTTAATAAGTCATCAAAGAAAACAATTAAACAAGATAGGTAGAAATCATACATAATAAATTATTATTTTATATCGAATACTTGTCCTACTTTTCTCTCTCTGTATCGTCAGCCAATGTTTTTAAGTTAACGGTAATTCGCTAACGGTAAATGTTGTTCGGAAATATTTTTGTGTTGACAGAAAAGATTTTTAGAAGACGACTTCACTTATCGTCTAATTGTGATAAAGTTCAAGTGAGATTTTGAGTGATCTGATTTAGTAAAAGTGTAATATTATAAAATTTGATTAAGTGTAATTTGTGATTAATTAATTGATTTATTTCCGTCGACTACTTTGTTGTAATTATGGGAAATTATAAGTGCATTGTGGAAAATTGCGGCGCTGTTATATGTGCTGAAAATCGGCTGCATAAATTTCCAAACAATGAAGTTTTATTGAAAATGTGGTGTGATAACATAAAAATACAACCCACTGTTTTGGCACCATCTTCCAGGATCTGTGAGGCACATTTTGATAGATCCTGTTGTGGTTTGAAAAAACTAAAAGAAGGAGCAGTGCCGACTCTAAATCTAGGTAAGAAAGTTTAATTTTAATTAGGAGTATTCACTAGTCTTTTTTATATGTGCATTATTTAGTACCCAGTCTGAACTTATTATTGATAATAATAAAAATAAATTAAAATGAATACATACTCGCATATTAACAATTTTGTTTACTAAACATATGTATATACCTCTTAAAAGATTACGACGAAGACGAAGAAATTTTTCTTCCAACTTTATTTTGCACTAATGAAAGGTTGCGGAAATGCTGCATTAAGGGATGCAAATCCAATTCGAACACCTGTAATATTTTTTCCTTTCCGAAAGATGCAGAGCGGCAAACAGCATGGACCGAAGCTTGTGGGTTGCATACTACGGAAAACCAGCGATTCATCTGTGGTAAACATTTCGACCCAGCAGTCGTGGGAAAAAGGAAATTAAAAAAAACAGCTTTCCCCATCAATAAGATAAGACCTTTATCCGGAGACTGCAACGATGTAGAAGTAGCTGATGAATCTGAATGTGTTGGAGAAACCACTTGCGAAAATTGCCTTAAGTTTTACAAGACTGCCAATTACTACAAAAATAAGCTTGTGCATTTAAAAAACACTTACGCTGAAGAAAAAGTTGATTTAGAAAAATCTATCACAATTTTACAGAAACAAGTAGAAGATTTGGTTTCAAAACTTGCTGCGTACTCGTTGCTTGCTGCTTCAAAGGATGAATGCAGTAGATCTGCCAGCAGCACAGCTAAAGAATTTGCGATGATAGTTTCCAGCGATAAAAAAACTCACAAGTTTACAGAACCGCAGCGCGGACTATTCCAAATTCTAAATTTTAAATCCACAAAGGCATACAGGTTCCTTCGTGAAGACTTAGACTTCAACATGCCAAGTCCAGTTTCACTTTGGCGCTGGCGGCCTATTAAAATTATTCTTCCTGGTTGTAACGATAATATGTTGCACCAGTTTAAAAATCTGGCAGAAAAGATGACCCCACAAGGAAGGAATTGCGTCCTGCTAATGGACGAAATTATTTTACGTAAAGAACTGGAGTATAATGATATGGTGGATCAAATTGACGGCTTCGTTGACGAAGGTAAAGGTCACCGAGAGAAGATTTTGGCCAACAAGTTGTTAGTTTTTATGGTCAAGGGGATAACGGAAAATTATAAGTACGTTCATAGTTTTTACTGCATAAATGGAGTAATGAAAAGTGAGTTGAAGTTTAAATTATCTGTTAACAACAAAGTTTGGTTTGTAAAGCACGATTTTGTGCTTCTTATTTTATTTATTTTATTTTTTTTTGCATTTTTAGCTGACAATCTCAGGTCGACGTTGCTAAATGTAGTTTTGTCCATTTTGGAGTCAGGATTTATCGTAAGAGCTATTGTGGCAGACCAGGGAGCTCCAAACGTGGCATGCTTTAGATCTTTGACGCATAATTTTAGTCGTCAGTCTTATAACTACTTTGGACATGAAATATACATCATGCATGATTATTGTCATCTATTTAAAAGCTTGCGCAACACCCTTCTATGCACAGATATTTTTACGCCAAAGGGCGTTGCAAGTTGGGAGGTTCTTAAGGAGGCATACTACCTCGACAAATCAAACAATATACGCATGATGCCAAAAATAAAAGACAGTCATATACAGTCTGTCAAGAATGAGTTTACACATTGAAAATAAATTCAATTTTTCAATTTGTTTAGCAAAACAATACTACTTTTTGGTTCTTTATAGAATTTTCGTTTATCAATTATCTTAAGTTGCAGTACTTACAACAGTTTAATGAAAAAAAAGCCAAATTTAATGCACAATCTACGAAATATGCAACAAAAATCATGATTACTCAGTTTTTTAACTGTCAAGAAACTCTTTTCACAACTCTTTTGTTGATTTAAAATGCGTTGCTTTTACCATTATTTAGGCATTGATTTGAATTTTTTTCTGTTGGTATGTTAATTACTTGTTCATTGTTGCTTTGCGAATACAAAAAGTTGAAAAATCGTGTTTTCTGGTGGTTCTTTCTTTTAACATAAGGTTTTCTTAAAATGCCAGACAAAATGTTATGTTTTGAAGTGATTCAGTTGGTTTATTGCAATGTACAAATGGGTAAAATTGTACCAGAATTATCCAAGATGTTATCTGTAACACGAAAGACAATATATAATATTTTATAGTGTGAAGAAAACGAGGCAAAACCAGAACTGAAGTATGGAGGCGGCAGTAATTGTGAGTTAACTGAACGTGCAGAGCGCGTTATGATGAGGAAAATGTACCAAACCCTCAAGGTTTCCACCAGAACGCTTGCACAAGATCCCAAGGAAGAGTGTGGTGTCGTCGTTTCGCATTAAACAATCAAGAGTTTCAAAAATCATAATAGAAATTTTACAGTCGGAATAAACTTTTTATTTTTTAAAGATGCCAACGCTTTGAGCCACATCCTAGTTGGGCCATCATTATAGTAGAACATCATTTTTGTCTCAGCGCAAAATATAACGTCGTCCCAATACTCAGCAGGTTGAGAAAAGAGCATCGTAGCAAAAGGCAAACCTTTTTCAATATTTTGAACGGAAAGCATCGTCTTTTTACGATCAGCTCTTGACAGTTTCATGCGAAACGACGACACCACACTCTTCCTTGGGATCTTGTGCAAGCGTTC